>ML847972.1:0-27730 GCA_009831015.1 Picea engelmannii | reverse complement strand
GAAGATGATGAAATGTGTTTCAAGGGTTGAAATTTGCCACATTTTTCTTAGAAATTGAAAGAATAATTAGCAATATTTTTATGGTGTGCTGGTAAATATGCTTCGTACCTCGACTTCACGAGCTCATATCTTGAGATACATAACTCCAAATTGCGCTCATAAAGACTCGTTGGAAATATAGAATGTTGTAGTTTACATATAAATTGATTTACATGGATGAAAAATTGAATATCACACTCAGAAAATAAAAACACAAACCACTTTAAAAGGGGGTAGCCAATTAAACAATTTCAAATAATAATAATAATAATTATTATTATTATTATTTTTTTTTATTAAAGACGAAAAGGGGACCACTTCAAGATGTGAATGTAAATGTTTTGACGGGCATTTGTGACACATCGTCAATGAGAAGGATAGATCTAGACTTGGGTTGTCTATTTAACCCAAGCCATTTGGCATGATCTATCCCGACGGGTTTTATGGCTCCGTTAGTCAACTAGGATCCTAAAAACAAATAAAGGATGTGAACTAACTAAAAATACAATTCTAACAATCAATGCTTTAATCACAAATGTTCAACTAAGAGTGTTAATGCATAATGGTTATATACAGTTTACAAGGTTTGAGCAAAGCCTTGTGAAAGTGATTGTTTAAGATAATGTATCTAAAAAAGATAAAGTCTAAACAAACTTATTCTAATACTCTAAATATCAAACTAGTAAACAAAAAATGAATATGATTGTAATGATATAACGAAAATAGACAAAGATAATTAACATCTAAATAATGCAATCACTATTCATTCATATACAAACAACTTAAATAAATAATACATTGACTAACCTCTAACTGATCAACAATAATAAACTAAAATCGTCTCTCTGCGTTTGTGTTAGCTCCTCTTGTCCTGTGTCAAGTGAAAACCTCTGACAGAAACAAGCATAATACTTCCTGAATAAATTCAAGGAAGTGTTTCATATTTTGGAGCGAGTTTATGACGACAAAAAGATAAATAATTATATATCCCGTGACCTTGAGATGTCCAATAACTGAGAATGAAATAAATCCCAATCATCGGTAATGGTGTTACCAACTATCTAGCATTAGACGTAAACTCAAAATACTTAAACAGATGATCAATAACAGATATAAACTAGACCAAAAGATAATGAACATCATAAAGAAAAGCATGATATACAATATTATGTGGAAAACAGACTAAATCTAATTCAACACAGATAACATTTCATATCAAGAAATTACATGAGAAGACAATGAAATAAAACACTGCACAGTCTACACCGGACCAAATCCAAATAGTAAACTGCTTTCTCATATAGTTTCAAAAATATATGTCCATCATATCAGGTCTAGGAAAAACTGTCCTTATCACCAGGAAAAATAGCTATTTAAACATGTTTATGATCTGTTACCTCCTATCATGCAAGATAGAGGCAGATCTCTTAAAATAAGTTTTTTACTAAAATGAAATAACAAAAAGATACTCCTATTGGAGTCTTTTAATAAAAAATATTTATATTAATGAGCATTGTTTTTCAAAATATGAAATTACTAGTCTACTAAACGCTCAATCCATGACTCTTTTCCTTAAACATAGCACCATAATCTATTGTTTACCTGAAATAATAAAACAAAATCAAAATTTAGATAATAATCCAAACAAATAATTTAAACTGATTAGCTACAGAATATTTCGATTTTGTAGCTAGTCTAAAAATAAAAAATGAATCTAACTATTATTTCTCAAACATAATCAAATCGTAAAAAAACAAACAAACTAATTACTAATTCAGAAATTTGACAGAGAGGCATTAGACATGTCTGAATTTATAATGGTATTGAAGTTTGTCGAATTTTTAATGATCACACTCCTAGATCGCTTAATACGTTTGTTATCCCTGTGTGCGTTCGATCGAATGTAGGCTTTGAGCTCGTTGTTCTCCCTCTCAAGCAATGAATTCTGGGTGACCATTTGGTTCAATTATGCCTGTAGGTAGGATACATCCTGATAATACCTTTCGATCCAATAGAAACAACTCTCGCAGTGTACCGGTTTTATGCTAGGCAAAGATCGAGTCTTCTCTGTAGCGGGTAATTTAACCTATTCCATGATTTGTTTCAGATCATGTTGAATGCCTGAAAAACTCTCCTGTTTATTTAAGAACGAGGGTAGATTCAATACGAAATCAAACTGTGGTGTATCGACATCAATATTGTCCCCATGGATCCGTTCATCGATATCATCCTCATAAATTCTATCATTGATATCATCCTTAGAAAATTGATGATCAACCTCAATCACAGGGATTGGTCTCTCATGATCACGCTGTCGATTTCTTAGTGTTCTGGAAACAAGTCAACCAGGTCTTTTATTTTTAAAATTGATGTTTGGACTTCTCTGTATCTTTCACCTACCCTGTTTCGTGATCTCAAGTTCATCAATCTGAATTGGCTCAGGATTAGGAACAACAAATTTTTAATCCTTTAGATCATCCAAAACCTCTTCTAAATATTTGTTGGGAATACAATTGCATCTCGGTTTCTTGCCTTTGGATGGATTCTAGAGAACAAAAGGATTTTTAACTATAGACATAGGTGTTTCTTGCAGATTGACATGTAGGTTTTCCATAGAGGGGTTTGATCGACAAGAACTAGAAGGTTCATTAAAATGCAGAGGCAAGACTATCAGGTTTTCAGGTAGAGAGAACCCATTTCTATACACGAAATTGTTCCAACTATCCCCAACTTTAGACAAATGCGAAATCACCAGAATTTGGATCAGGCCGTGATGGAACAAACTAGATTGTGCATTTAAGTTTTTTCTCTAGTAGAATTTGGCCATTTTTTGCAGGATCCTAAGTAGATAGAATGGAATATTCAAATCAAAACCTAGAAATACCATCAATAAATGGACATGATACAGGAATACCAGATCGTATCTACTCTCATAGGTAACAAACTGTTTAAGTATCAATAGAAAACTATGCCACCATGTTTTAAATAAAACAATTGGTGTACCTTTTATACTGTAGCACAAATTCTTGGAGGCCATCAGTAGGTACCAAGGGACGTCGTCTAACTTGAGGTTTTTAAACCAACAAGCTCCCTTTTGGGGCAATCTAGTATCCTTTTCAATTGAACCCTCGGTCACTTCTAACTGTAAATCTCCAATTTTAGCTCTAGCACCATCGAAATTTTGGGCAAAGGATTGAGCCACTTTGAGGTTGAAACCCTCAAATCATTTTATGAATCCATCCCATCCATAAGACACGAGGTCATCCAAGACGTCGTCCTGTGAGACATTCGACTCGATACTCACCACAAGCACCATCGATATGGTCACACAGAAGCAACAGGAGTAGCGAAGGGTGGGGTACGTTCGAAAACACACGAAACAGAGGATGAGCTCTACGTATTCGGAGGAGATATGATACCTAAGGCTTCAAAAATCCACCATAGTGACCACTTGGAATGTTGAGTCAATGCTAAACCAGAGGACACACAAAACGAAAAACCACCTTGTGAAATGAATGCCAAAACCAAGAATGAAAAATTACAACTTGAAGCAATGAATGCATGCCTGTGATAATAGGACGAAGGAGTAATGTTTGAAGGCATAACTTTCAGTCTTGTACCAGGAAGACGAGATTGTGATATGACTACAAGGGATAGGATTGATATTTCAAAAGACACCAAAGTTTTGTTTGATGCGAGATCGTAGATATGGTAATTTGAAAATCAAAGTATTCAAAGAATAGAATGCCTAAGGCATAAACCCAAGGTGGATAACTCATGCACTATGGTAAGGGAGTAACCCATAATATGATAGGTCGACAAGTTTGTAAGGTTCTTGAAATTATTTATATGCCCTTAGGTGTTATCCAATTTATAAAAGGAAAATCCACAAACTGTATGATGCACTCAAACCAGAGCTTGTTCTAATTTCATGCTTACAATCATTAAATTGAACAAGAGAACGATAAATTAAAATGAATGAAATCATACACACAACTAATCAAATGAGTCTCTTCACAACCAAAACATGATAGAAATCTTTGCAAACAGAAGGAGGGAGCTATAATTTTTTTTATCCCACTAAGACGACATTTTATAATGATAAAATTGACATGAATAGTTGGCTACCAACAATGGTGATACGCTGGGCGAAGCAGTTATCTTTGCATCATCAAAACTGTATATCAGAGAATAGATAACTCAGATAGTTATTAGAAACAATTAAAAAAAAAGATCAAGAATTTTGACATCAACTCAGAAAAATAACATAGTCATATCATTAAATAAATTTCTGTCCAAAAATTGTAATCCGACATCTCGTTTCGATCAAAGGGGTAATGATATTTATACAAGTAACTCCAATATCATTGATAGGGCCACTATTGCTAGGAGACGTTTATATCCTCGACATGGATGTCATTTAACCCTATCTAGTGCTTCGATCCCATCCAAGAGTTGTCCATCTATGATAAAAGTACCTTGACATCTGATCAATTTAAAAACATACCTGAGAATCTTCAGACCCGACATTGCTTCACTGCGAGAAGGATTGTTCAGTGCCCCGACGAAGTTGTCTTGGTATCATGTGTGCATTTACCCGCTGCCAACAGACATGTTCAGTATCTCGACGGGTTTACGCACAATTCACACACATTACAGTGCTTCCAACTCTCTAAAATTGTTTATAAGATTTTCAGAAACTTCATGATATCAAGAGAGTGGGGTGATACTGAAGATTTCACAGCTAAGAAATGATAGGATTGATATTTAAGAATTATCTTTTCGTTCTTTAAAAACTTTCATCATAATTTCGACATTAAGATTTTAGTCGAGAAATCATCTCCAAGATGGGGAAGCACTATGAGTTGTTTTCATTAAAACATGGACAACGTGAGAAGTTTTTAAAGATAATTGTGTTTCCCTGAGATTTCAATGAAAACCGGGAACAATGACTGGAAAAAGACTTACCGTAACTGATATGAGTTTAGAACTTAATGTGCAGATGCTTTGAATTGTTATCAACTGCTTCTAATGAAAGATCCAATTCCCCTTAATAATGAATGATGATTCATGAATAATTATTAGGGAAACAAAAACCAAACTGAATAAAACGAAAAATAAAACAAAAGAACACAGAAACTAAAAATATTTACAACAGGGAAAACCTAATTTTCTCATGTGAAGTACTTTTTCAGAGAATGGCCATTCATTGGAAAAGTTTCTAGTTGTCCCTCTAAGTTGTGCAACCGAAAAGAACTAGGACCCAATTTTTCAGAAATGACAAAAGGCCCTAGTCACAGGTTTTGGAACTTGGTATGTTCTCCTTTATTATCGTTCACTTTGTCTCATTTGAGGACCAAATCCCCTATATTAAAATTTCTTTCAGAGGACGAACTTGTATCGAACCAACTCTTTACAATTTGTTGATGTTGATCCAATTTCTGTTTTTCTTGTGTCCTTACTTCTTCTAATTTCAATAAAACATTTATCTGATTCTCTAAAGGGGGACATTCTTCTTCTTGAACTTTCTGCGACAACTCCAGAGAAGGGAGTAAGACATGTGGAGGAAGAATGGATAATCTTTCGTAAACGAGGAAGAAGGGAGAATTACCAATGGAAGATTTTGGAGTTACTCTATCAACCCAAAGTGCCTTGTACAACACATTGTGCCAATTTTTGTGGTTTTCTGACACTGTTCTGTTTATTATCTTGATCAGATTCTTATTCGTTGATTCAGCCAAACCGTTCCCTTGAGGGTAATAGTTGGCAGAGTATTTTAGTTTGATCCCTTTTTCTAAATCAAAGACGTTCATATACAGGGAGGAAAAATAAGAAGAATTGTCAAAAACAAAACATTCAGGAATTCCAAAACAATTGATAATATGAGAGTTTAGAAACAAAACTACCTGAGTTGTGTTGACTACCTTTAATGGTAAGGCTTCAGACCATATTGTAAAATAATATGTTTCCGTGAGAATGTACTTGTGCTGCTGTGAGGAAGGAGGATTAATCAATCCTATAATATGTAGGCCCACTGCTGAAAAGATGTGTCTACCGTGGCAGGCTGTAAAGGAAAAACAACTTTTTTTACCCGTCCTGCAACCTTTTGACAGATTATACGTTTGTGGGACAAAGTGTGAGCATCATTAAACAAGGTAGGCCAATAGTATCCATCCCTTAGTACTTTGTGGGTAGTGGTATCTCTAACAAAATGACCCCCGACATTGCCAGAATGAAGTTCAACCAACACCCTTTCAGATTCCTCCTTTTCTAAGCAACGCAGAAAAACACCGTCAAAATTCTTTCGAAATAATATATCATTAATTAATTGGAAAGATGCAGATTTAAACCTTTGTACTCTTCTATTTTTCGGATCAAGGTTATGAGGAGAAGTTACGTGCAATAAATAAAATCTGATATTATCATACCATGAATTGGGCACAGTTTGTGTTTCGTTATGCTGATTTGCAGTTGATGTATTTATTTGATTTTCTAACTTTTCAACTGAATCAACTACCAATTTACAAAGGCCTTGACCTCTGACAATTTGTGCAGGTACTATTTCGAGATCATATTCCTGAAGTGATGTCATCGAATTTTTCCTTTTCTCTCCAATCTCTTTCTGCACGAACAAATTTCTTACAGTAGGGTAAGGAACAACGATTTTTGTTCTGGATTTTAAAAGGTAAGACCTGAAATGTTTAACTTCTTTGAAAACAACGTATTCCTACTGATCTACCGCGGGGCAATCTAGTTTTGTTCCTTTAAAGGTAGAGCTCATAAATGAAATGGGTATCTTGTCATTTTCAACATTTTTCTGTGTAAGCACAACAACATAAGATCTGTCAGATGCAAAAATATACAATGTAAAATCCTGGGAAAAATCAGGACTCATAAAGGAAGGTGCTTCGATTATAGATTTTCTAATGGAATTAAAAGTTTGATTCTCTTGTGATCCCCATTTGTACAGAACATCCCTTTTTATCAGATTTTGTAGAGGTTTGACCATCTCAGAAAAACTTGGAACAAATCGTCTGACAAAATTAATTTTACGCAAAAATAATTGCATGGCCTTTTTGGAAGAAGGTGGGGGAAGGTTGACATGGCTTGGATTCTTTCGGGATCAATTATCATTCCGTCTTTGGAGACTATAAACCCAAGCAATTTCCCTTGTTCTACTGCAAAGACTGATTTTTTAGGATTTAGTGAAACGCCGAACTTGTGACATCGTTCTAACACAACTGTAAGATGAGACAGGTGATATTTCTTGTTCTTAGAAAAGATAGTGACATCATGGAGATACACCACAATTGATAGATTGTTAGGGCAGCGAAAAGCAATGTCCATTGCCCTCTGGAAAGTGGCACAAGCATTTATCAATCCGAAAGGCATTTTTCTATAGGCGTAGGTCCCCCATGGGGTACAAAAAGTGGTTTTTAGTTGATCTGATGGAGACATAAGGACCTGGTTATACCCCGAGAAACCATCTAATAAGGATAGTCTTTCAGAACCATATACTTGCTGTAGAATTTGTTCCATTGGAGGACCGAGGTAATTTTCTTTATCAGAGGCTCGGTTTAAATTGCAAAAGTCGAATTTCTCCATTTTTCTTCCTTACTAGGACTAATTTGGATACCCATTGAGTAAGTCGGGCTGGAAAAATGATTTTGGAAGTGAGTAATTTATTTAGTTCCTTTTTTACGGTGGGTTCTAATTTAGGATGCATTTTTCTCAATTTTTGTTGAAAAGGTTGGGTTTGGGGCTTCATATGAATTACATGTTGTATTATGTTTGGGTCAAAAGTTTTTAGATCGTCATACATCCAAGCAAAAACATCTTTGAATTCTTTGAACAATTTTATAAATGTAGACTTTTCTTGTTCAGAGCACCCTCTTCCCGGATTGATATTTTGAGGATTATCTCGCATTCCTAAATTTACAGTTTCGTAAAGTAATGAGGAGCTATTTGTTTTGCAATTGACCACCCCTCTAAATTTGTCATCTAGGTCATAATTTTTTTCTAATCTAACAACATATTTGGGGATAGAGTTTACCATCTCAGATGATAATTCTGTGGATCAAGGATCGGATATTACCGTGAAATCTCAAAGGTTTTCGTTATGAGTGATTTCATCGATTACTTCATCTTCAAAGGTGTCTTCCATATGCAGAAAATTGATGATATGTTGATCGTCATCAAACACTCACCAATTTGTGATGTTGTCAGGAATCGATGGCCTGAATAAAAATTCAACTGAGAATGCATTAAGAGAAAAGCCTTCAACATGCAACAATTTAGAAGCAACATTAGCTCGTAAATCAACTTCTGAATTACTCGACTTAGGAATCAAATTTATATTGAAAGCGAGAAATTTATGTATTAAACTCCATACCTCAATTTGGTAGTTTTTCAAATGTGATGATAAACAATGTATTTCATTTCTTACCTATCTAACTATGATTTTAGAGTCACCGAATACTACCAATTTTTGCACGTCCAGATCCAGTGCCTTCTTTAGCCCCTGCATAAGTCATTTGTATTCTACTGTATTGTTAGTACATTCAAATTCCAATAGAAAGGAATTTTTTTTTATTACCTGTGGGATTTATAAGAACACAACCAACACATGCCCCTTCCCGAGATTTGGATCCATCAAAATATAAGGACCATATTTGTTCTTCATCAACAATGTTCGATGTACTTGGCAAAGTTGTCGTCTGAGTATAGGCTGATATTTCAGATTGTTTTTCTGGGTTGGTGATAAAGGAAATTTCAGTCATGAAATTACCTAAAAAAGTATTCATTCCCTGTGTCTCAATCGAATTTACAACATTAGTAAAAGTTTCATTTGGATTGTTTAAATCTATCACAGTGTACTTGAGGTAACGTTCTTTGTTTATTCTAATCTTGTTAGGCTGTCCATTTTATGGCAGCCATAAATGAGACCAGTTTGTAGAAAAATAACCATGTAACTGCTCTGACCAATCTCTACTCAAAAATAAACCATACACTGTCGTAATGTCAACACCAATAATATCAATTACTTGATGAAGCTTTGGATTGCATGACAATTCTTATCAACACATTTTTGAGTTCACCGATGACTTTGACATTAGTTCAATCTAACTGAATGATCTTTAAATCAGAAGGTTTTACTTCAACGTTAATTTTATAGAAAATAGATAGAGGCATAACATTTGATGAGGCGCCATAATCAACCATACAGTTATGTACATTTCTATTGAAAATTTCAATCGTTAATAAAAAATGAGGCACATTTTTTCGTAAAGAAACAACATAATTCTATTGATTTTTTATGGTTGTACATGCAAAAGTTTTATCTAAGTTTCCTACAGTTTTATCTGATATGTCTCTTTTATCCCGATTTTCATATGACTTTTTACCGGGGTCATCTTTAGTTTTATTTGGGTCACTTTTTGCTGATTTCTTGTTGATAGGATCATTCTTTTTATTATTTTCAGCAATACTTTGGAGCATTTTCTATAAGATAAGAGAAAATTTAAGTAATTCAAAAACTGATATATTCTCCCTTAATTTTTGAAGATCTTCAACCAAATCATATTCTAAAACTGGGGCAACAGAGTTTTGTCTTGTTTTAGTTTGCTTTGGTTGTTTTGAAACCATATTCCTACTTGTTTCGGGTGAAGGTTTGTTTTGTGTTTTACTTTGAGTGTTATAAGGATGGACAGTTTCAAAATTTGCTTGAAAGATGTTGTCCAATAGATGCCCAAAAGCGAGAGGAGATGAATCCTCCTCATCATGTGTTTCTTCCTCACCCGCATCGTCATGATTTTCAGGGGGTGTAGAAACAGAGTTATTATGTGCTTCCAGTATCGTTTGCAAAACATACTGTAATCCTTCAAAGTTTAGACTTTCTCTGGTTGGGTTTAGCCGGTTTTGAGGAAAAGGTTTTCTGAAAGGTGGTCTAAAACCTCCTTTACTTATAGATGTCTCCTCAACGGATATTTTCAAGTCTATGACGTGATTGGATAATTTATGGAAATATTTTTACAAACTTTCCAAGTCTAATGTCTCTTGTTGATTTTTGGTTTGAGGAGGCCTAGTGAGAATTTCTATTTTCTTTTTAGAAGATGAAGTTGTTTCAGCCTCACTACTTAGGTTATCTTTTAAGCTCAGAATGTCTTTCTCAATAAGGACTGCCTCCTCAAAGGCTTCTAATAATGTGTTCTTTTTGGACCTTTTAGTCCATATGGCTATGTTGTTATGAAGGGCCTTAGTATCGTATGCAACAATCAGATTTTCTGCAAGCATCGAATCTACAACAATTTTGTTTTTAAACGTTATAAATCTCTGGTTGAAGTCCTTGAATTTTTCTTTAGGGTTCATTTTCAAACTAGAGAGTTCCATTACCAATACTTCTGGAGATTTATCATCTCCTAATTTTTTTAGACAACAAGTTTCAAACTTGTCCCAAGAGAAGATGGTTTGAGGTTGTTGCGTAAAATACCAGGTTGAGGCATTCCCCTCAAAAGTGTAGGGGAATAACCTGCACACGAAATATTCGTGCTCAACACTCCAGAGTCTAACAGCCAACATAAATTTCTTGATATGATCCTCAGCTGATTTCTTCGAATCTAGATCAAATTTGGGCAGCCATTTCTCTGAATGTTTAGGCAACAGGTGTTGGGGTCCAGGGACTGCCACAACATCTTGATCAAGCCAAGGTATGGCAATATCATTTTCATTTTCCATGGGAGTTGGTGGAGTTGAAGGTTGATATGGTTCAGATGAAGAAGTACCTTTGTCCGATGTAAGGTAGCTAGAGAGGTAGTGGGGGGGCCCAAAGGGCCCATAGTGATAATAGTGGAGGTCATTCAATGTAAGGTGGACTAGGTCCACTATATTATTAAATAAGGCCCACTATGGTAGTTAGATATAATAAATGTAAGAGGACTTCTTAGAAGGTTCTACTTCTAGAAGATTCCTCCTCTAGAATGTTCTTAGGTGATGGTAGCACTATATAAAGGGGTTCAAGCAATGTAATGAGACATGAAGAGAATTAGTGTATTTGGAGCTGAAGCTCATTAGGAGGATGCCCCCTCGAAGAGGCAAGTGAACAGGAGAGAATGTAAGGTAGCTAGAGAGGTAGTTGGGGGGCCCAGAGGGCCCATAGTGATAATAGTGGAGGTCATTCAATGTAAGGTGGACTAGGTCCACTATATTATTAAATAAGGCCCACTATGGTAGTTAGATATGGGTAATTAGATATAATAAATGTAAGAGGACTTCTTAGAAGGTTCTACTTATAGAAGATTCCTCCTCTAGAATGTTCTTAGGTGATGGTAGCACTATATAAAGGGATTCAAGCAATGTAATGAGACATGAAGAGAATTATTGTATTTGGAGTGGTAGCTCAATAGGAGGATGCCCCCTCGAAGAGGCAAGTGAATAGGAGAGGATCCCTTCCATAATAGGATCCATTGTATGGTGTTTCCCTACCTTAAGGGTTTGGTAATAATAGAATGTGGTTTCTTCTATCTTGCTTTGTGGATCTATTGTGTATTCAGTATTTGTGGTGATTATATCTTCAGATCTGGTATTGGTTCTTAACAAGTGGTAAGTATATTTGCAGATCTGGTTTAGGTACTTAACAAGAATAAACCATAAACCATTCACCATAACATTAACACAAGAAATAGAGAAAACCCTTGAGGTAGGGTAACACCATATATTAATCCTTATGGAAGGATAAAACTCCTCAAGCAATCCTTGCATGTACAATCACAATATTCTTCACTATGTTTCATTACATTGCCTAGACTTCTTTATATAGATCTCCTTATCTCCTAGGAACCTTCTAGAGAGCCTTCTCACATTTATTACATCCAACTACCATAGTGGGCCTTTATTAATATAGTGGACCTAGTCCACCTTACATTGAATGACCACATTCTCATATATTAAATGACTTCCACTAATAACACATAACTACATTCCCATTGGGTACCTCCCTAGGTACCCCATATTACCTCCCTAGGTATACCACATTTTGTATTCAGCTATTTGGTTCTTAACATCCAAGGATTCCTGTCCTGAAGAGGGTGGGGAAGAACCGGGTGGGGATGGTGGCATACAAGATCCCCCAACACTAAGGATAAGTGCTTCAGAAGGATAATTGATATTACCACCTAAAGGGTTTTTGGGAAGACTAGTGTCTTGAGGTTGTTCTTGAAGATTTGTGAAATCAAGGGGTTGATTAAGTTGTCTACCAGGTTGTCTGATTCGATACAAATCACTTTGAGTTCTTATAATTGACTGGTGAACAATTTCTTGAACGTCAATCCCTTGAGGAACTGGTGTCATTGGTTCGACAGGAATGTCATGAGTAGTGTTTGAGTTCGTAGGTGGGTCAAGTGTAACGTTAGTGTCTGAGCGACTACGTGTTACGACAGGAGAACGATTGTTTGGGGGAGTCTTACGACCTCCACATGCCATCAATGAATTCCAGGCCCTCCATCTAGCGCCATTTGTTAACAGGCGTTTGTGACACACTGTCAACGACAAGGATAGATCCGGACCGGGGTTGTCTATTTAACCCAAGCCGTTTGGTATGATCTACCCCGACGGGTTTTATGGCTCCGTTAGCCAACTAGGATCCTAAAAAAAACTAAAGATGCGAACTAACTAAAAATACAATTCTAACAATCAACACTTTAATTACACATGTTCAACTAAGAGTGTTAATGTATAATGGTTATATATAGTTTACAAGGTTTGAGCAAAGCCTTGTGAAAGTGACTGTTTAAGATAATGTATCAAAAAAAGATAAAGTATAAACAAACTTATTCTAATACTCTAAATATCAAACTAGTAAACAAAAAATGAATATGATTGTAATGATATAACAAAAATAGACAAAGCTAATTAACGTTTACAAGATGCAATCAATATTCATTCATATATAAACAAATTAAATAAACAATACATTGACTAACTTCTAGCTTATCAATAATAATACACTAAAATTGTCTCTCTGTGTTTGGTTAGCTCCTCTTGTCCCGTGTCAAGTGAAAACCTATGACAGAAACAAACATAATACTTCCTGAAGAAATTCAAGGAAGTGTTTCATATTTTGGAGCGAGTTTATGACGACAAAAAAAAAATAATTATATAT
Source organism: Picea engelmannii (assembly GCA_009831015.1). Lineage (NCBI taxonomy): Eukaryota > Viridiplantae > Streptophyta > Pinopsida > Pinales > Pinaceae > Picea > Picea engelmannii. Next base: position 14,535 of record ML847972.1, on the reverse strand, counting down.
CCTGTGACCTTGAGATGTCCAATAATTGAGAATGAAAGAAATCCCAATCCTCAGTAATGGTGTTACCAACTATCTAGCATCAGACGTAAACTCAAAATACTTAAACAGATGATCAATCACATATATAAACTAGACCAAAAGATAATGAACAACATAAAGAAAATCATGATATAAAATATTATGTGGAAAACAAACTAAAGCTATTTCGACACAGATAACATTTCATATCATGAAATTACATGAGAAGATAATGAAAGAAAACACTGCATAGTCTACACTAGACCAAATCCAAATAATAAACTGCTTTCTCATATAGTTTCAAAAATATATGTCCATCATATCAGGTCCAGGCAAAACTGTCCTTATCACTAGGAAACATAGCTATTTAAACATGTTTATGATCTGTTACCTCCTATCATGCAATATAGAGGCAGATCTCTTAAAATAAGTTTTTTACTAAAATGAAATAACAAAAAGATACTCTTGGTCTTTTGATAAAAAATATTTATATTAATGAACATTGTTTTTCAAAATAGGAAATTACTAGTCTACTAAACGCTCAACCCATGACTCTTTTCCTTAAGCATAGCACCATAATATGTTGTTTACCTGAAATAATAAAACGAAATCAAATTTTAGATAATAATCCAAAAAAATAATTTAAACAGACTGGCTACATAATCTTTCGATTATGTAGCTACTCTCAAAATAAAAATAAAACAAAAAATGAATCTAACTATTATTTCTCAAACAGAATCAAATCGTAAAAAAAATACAAACTATTTACCAATTCAGAAATTTGACAGAGAGGCATCAGACATGTTTGAATTTATAATGGTATTGAAGTTTGTTGAATTTTTAATGACCACACTCCCAGATCTCTTAATACGCTTGTTATCCCTGTGTGCGTTCGATTGAACGTAGGCTCTGAGCTCGTTGTTCTCCCTCTCAAGCACTGAATTCCAGGTGACCATTTGGTTCAATTGTGCCTGTAGGTAGGGGACATCCCGATAATACTTTTCGATCCAATCGAAACAATTCTCACAATGTACTGGATCTATGCTAGGAAAAGGCTGATTTTCTCTATAGAGGGTAATTTAACTTGTTCCATGATTTGTTTCAGATCATGTTGAATGCCTGAAAAACTCTCCTGTTTCTTTAAGAATGGAGGAATATTCGATACTAAATCGAACTATGGTGTATCAAAATTGATATCGTCCCCAGGGAGTCATTCATCAATATCATCCTCAACAATTCAATCATCGATATCGTCCTCAGAAAATCGATCATCGACCTCAATCACAGGGATTGGTTTCTCATGATCACGCTGTCGATTTCTTAGTGTTCTGGAAATAAGTCGACCAGGTATTTTACTTTTAAAATTGATGTCTGGACTTCTTTGTATATTTCTCCTACCATGTTTCTTGATCTCAAGTTCATCAATCCGAATTGGCTCAGGATTAGGAACAACAAGGCTTTTATCCTTTAGATAATCCAAAACCTCTTCTAAAGATTTCCTGGGAATAAAATGGCATCTCGGTTTCTTTCCTTTGGATGGCTTCTAGAGAACAATAAGAGTTTCAACTATAATAGACACAGGGCTTTCTTGCAGATTGACATGTAGGTTTTCCATAGCGGGGTTTGATCGATAAGGACTGGGAGGTTCATTAAAATGCAAAGGTAATTATGTCACGTTTTCAGGTAGGGTGAACCCATTTCTATACATGAAATTGTTCCAACTATCCCCAACTTTAGACAAATGCGAAATCACCAGAATTCGAATCAGGCCGTGATGGAACAAACTAGATTGTGCATTGAGGTTTTTTCTCTGGTATAATTTGGCCATTTTTTGCAGGCTCCTAAGTAGATAGAATGAAATATTCAAATCAAAACCTAGAAATACCATCAATAAACAGACATGATACAGGAAGACAAGACCCTATCTACCCTCATAGGTAACAAATTGTTTAAGTATCAATAGAAAACCATGCCACTGTGGTTTAAGTAAAACAATTGGTGTACCTTTTATACTGTAGTGAGACTTATTGGAGGCCATCAGTAGGTTCCAAGTGACTTCGTCAAACTTGAGGTTTTTAAACCAATTAGATCCCTCTTTGGGAAATCCAGTAGCCTCTGCAATCGAACCCTCAGTCAATTCTAACTGTAAATCTCCAATTTTATCTCTAGTGCCATCGAAATTTTGGGCAAAGGCTTGAGCCAATTCAAGGCTAAAACCCTCAAATCGTTTTATGAACCCATCCTATCCATAAGCCCCAAGGTCATCCATGACATCATCGTGTGAGAGGATATCTTGTGAGCCATTTGGATCGATCCTCACCACAGACACCATCAATATGGTCACACAGAAGCAAAAAGAGTAGCGAAGGGTGGGATGTGTTTGAAAACACACGAAATAGAGGATGAGCTCTACGTATTCAGAGGAGATCTGATACCTAACGCTTCGGAAAGCCACCATAGCAACTACTTGGAAAGTTGAGTGGATGCTAAACCAAAGGATGCATAGAATTAAAAACCACCTTGTGAAATGAATGCCAAAACCAAAAATGAAAAATTACCACTTGAAGTAATGAATTCATGCCTATGCTAGCAGAACAAAGGAGTAATGTTTGAAGGCATAATTTCTAGTCCTGTACCAGGATGATGAGATTTTGATATGACTACAAGGGATAGGATTGATATTTCAAAATACACCAAAGTTTTGTTTGATGCACGATTGTAGATATGGTAATGTGAAAATCAAAGTATTCAAAGAATAGAATGCCTAAGGCATAACCCCAAGGTGGATAAATCATGCACTATGGTAAGGGAGTAACCCATAATATGATAGGTCGACAAGTTTTTAAGGTTCTTGAAATTATTTAGATGCCCTTAGGTGTTATCCAATTTATAAAAGGAAAATCCACAAACTATATGATGCAATCAAACCAGAGATTGTTCTAATTTCATGCTTACATTCATGAAATTGAACAAGAGAAATGATAAATTAAAATAAATGAACTCATACACAGAGTTAATCAAACGAGTCTCTTCACAACCAAAAGATGATAGAAATATTTGCAAATAGGAGGAAGCTACAATTTTTTTTATCCCATTAAGAAGACATTTTTTAATGATAAAATTGACATGAATAGTTGGCTGCCAACAATGGCGACACGCTGGGTGAAGCAATTATCTCTGCATCACCAAAACTTTATATCAGGGAACAAATAAATCAGATAGTTATTAGAAACAATTAAAAAAAAAGATCAAGCATTTTGACATCAACTCGGAAAAATAACACAATCATATCATTGAATAAAATTCTGTCCAAAAATTGTAATTCGACATCTCGTTTCGATCAAAGGGGAAACGATAGTTATACAAGTGACTCCAATACCATTGACATGGCCACTACTGCCAGCAAACGTTTATAGCCTAAACAAGGATTTCATTTAACCCTCTCTAGTGCTTCGATTCCATCCAAGAGTTGTCCATCTATGATAAAAGCACCTTGACATATGATCAATTTAAAAACATACCTGAGGATATTTGGACCCAACATTGCTTCGCTGCCAACAGTCCTGTTTAGTACCCTAACTAAGTTGTCTTGGTATCATGTGTGCATTTACCTATTGCCAACAGACCTGTTCAATATCCTGACGGGTTTACACACAATTCCCACACATTACAGTGCTTCCAACTCTCTAAAATTGTTTATAATATTTTCAGAAACTTCATGATATCAAGAGAGCGGGGTGATACTGAAGATTTCACAGCCAGGAAATGATAGGATTGATCTTTAAGAATTATCTTTTCGTTCTTTAAAAACTTTCATCATAATTTGGAAATAAATATTTTAATCAGGAAATCATCTCCAGGATGGGGAAGTGCTATGAGTTGTTTTCATTAAAACAAGGACGGCATGAGAATTTTTTAAAGACAATCATGTTTCCCTGAGATTTCAATGAAAACTGGAAACAATGAGTGGACAAATACTTACCGTAACTGATATGAGTTTAGAACTTAATGTGCATATGCTTTGAACTGTTATCAATTGTTGCTAATGAAAGATCCAATTCCCCTCAATAATGAATGATGATTCATAAATAATTATTAGGGAAACAAAACCAAACTGAATAAAAATAAAAATAGAACAAAAGAACATGCAAACTAAAAATATTTACAACGAGGAAAACCTGATTTTCTCGGGTGAAGTAATTTTTCAGAGATTGGCCATTCACTGGAAAAGTGTCTGGCTATCCCTTCTAAGTTGTGCAACCGAAAATAACTATGACCACATTTTTCAGAAATGACAAAAGGCCCCAACCAAAGGTTTTGGAACTTGGTATGTTCTCCTTTATTCTCGTGCGCTTTGTCCCATTTGAGGACCAAATCCCCTATATTAAAATTTCTTTCAGAGGACGAACTTGTATCGAACCAACTCTTCACAATTTGTTGATGCTGATCCAATTTATGTTTTGCTTGTGTGCTTACTTCTTCTAATTTCAATAAATCATTTATCTGATTCTCTAAAGGGGGAGATTCTTCTTCTTGAACTTTCTGTGACAATTGTAGAGAAGGGAGTAAGACATGTGGAGGAAGAATGGCTTCTCTTGCATAAATGAGGAAGAAGGGAGAATTACCAATGGAAGATTTTGGAGTTACTCTATCAACCCAAAGTGCCTTGTACAACACATTGTGCCAATTTTTGTGGTTTTCTGACACTGTTCTCTTTATTATCTTGATCAGATTATTATTCATTGATTCGGCCAAATCATTCCCTTGAGGGTAATAGATGGCATAGTATTTTAGTTTGATCCCTTTTTCTAAAGCAAAGACGTTCATATCTAGGGAGGAAAAATAAGAAGCATTTTCAAAAACCAAACATTCAGGAATTTCGAAACGAGTTATAATATGAGAGTTTAGAAACAAAACTACCTGATTTGTGTTGACTACCTTTAATGGTAAGGATTTAGACCATATCGTAAAATAATCTGTTGTCGTGAGAATGTACTTGTGTTGCTGTGAGGAAGGAGGATTAATCAATCCTATAATATCTAGGCCCCATTGCTGAAAAGGTGTGTCTACCATGACAAGCTGTAAAGGAAAAACAACGTTTTTTACCCTTCCTGTAGCCTTTTGACAGATTATACATTTGCAGGACAAAGTGTGAGCATCCTTAAACAAGGTAGGCCAATAGTAGAAAGCCCTTAGTACTTTGTGGGCAGTGGTATCTCCACCAAAATGACCCCCAACATCGTCAGGATGAAGTTCAACCAACACCTTTTCAGATTCCTCATTTTCTAAGCAATGTAGAAAAACATTGTCAAAATTCTTTCGAAATAATATATCGTTAATTAATTGGAAAGATGCATATTTAAGCCTTAGTACTCTTCTATTTTTCAGATCAAGGTTACAAGGAGCAGTTCCATGCAAAAAATAAAATATGATATTATCATACCATGAATTGGGCACAGTTTGTGTACAATAGATTTGTGTTTCGTTATGCTGATTTGCAGTTGATGTATTTATTTGATTTTTTGACTTTTCAACTGAATCAACTACCAATTTACAAAGGCCTTGACCTCTGACAATTTGTGTAGCTACTATTTCAAGATCATATTCCTGAAGTGATGTCATCCAATTTGCCCTTTTCTCTCCCATCTCTTTCTGCACTAACAGATTTCTTACAGGAGGGTAAGGAACAACAATTTTTGTCCTGGATTTTAAAAGATAAGACCTGAAATGTTTAACTGCTTTGAAAACAATGTATGCTTGTTGATCTGCCACGGGGTAATCTAGTTCTGCTCCTTTAAAGACATAGCTCATAAATGAAATGGGTAGCTCATAAATGAAATGGGTAATCTCCTTTAAAGGAAGGTGCTTCAATTATAGATTTTCTAATGGAATTGAAAGCTTGATTCTCTTGTGATCCCCATTTGTACAGAACATACTTTTTTATCATATTTTGTAGAGGTTTGACCATCTCGAAAAAACTTTGAACAAATCGTCTCACAAAATTAATTTTACCCAAAAAGGATTGCATGGCCTTTTTGGAAGAAGGTGGGGGAAGGTTGGCAATGGCTTGGGTTATTTCGGGATCAATTATCATTCCATCTTTAGAGACTATAAACCCAAGCAATTTTCCTTGTTCTACTACAAAGACTGATCTTTTAGGATTGAGTGAAATGTCAAACTTGCTACATTGTTCTAACACAACCCTAAGATGAGACATGTGATATTTCTTGTTCTTGGAAAAGACAATGACGCCATCTAGATAGACCACAACTGCCTGATTGATAAGGCCGTGAAAATAATTACCCATTGCCCTCTGGAAAGTGGCACTGACATTTATCAATTTGAAAGGCATTTTTCTATAGGCATAGGTCCCCCATGGGGTACATAAAGTGGTTTTTAGCTGATCTAATGGAGACATAAGGACCTAGTTATACCCTGAGAAACCATCTAATAAGGATAGTCTTTCAGAACCAGATACTTGCTGCATAATTTGTTCCATTGGAGGAACAAGGTAATTGTCTTTATCAGAGGCTCGATTTAAATTATGAAAGTCGACACAAAGTCGAATTTATCCATTTTTCTTCCTTACTGGGACTAAGTTGGATACCCATTGACTATGGCGGATTGGAAAAATGATGTTGGGAGTGAGTAATTTATTTGTTTCCTTTTTTATGATGGGTTCTAATTTAGGATGCATTTTTCTCAATTTTTGTTGAAAAGGTTGGGTTTGGGGCTTCATAGGAATTACATTATGTATTATGTTTGGGTCAAAAGTTTTTAGACCATCATACATCCAATCAAACATATCTTTGAATTCTTTGAACAATTTTATAAATGCAAATTTTTCTTGTTCAGAGCACCCTCTTCCTAGATTGATATTTTGAGGATTATATCGCATTCCTAAATTTACAGTTTCGTATAGCAATGAGGAACAATTTTTTTTGCAATTGACTACCCCTCTAAAATTGTCATGTAGGTCATAACATTTTTATAATCTAACAACATATTTGGGGATAGATTTTACCAGATCAGATGATTATTCTGTGGATCGAGGATTGGATATTACCGTGAAATCTTAGGGGTTTTGTTATGAGTGCTTTCATCGATTACTGCATGTTGGAAGGTGTATTCCATATGCAGAAAATTGATGATCTGTTGATCATCATCAAACACTCACCAATTTGTGATGTTGTCAGGAATCAATGGTTTGAATAACAATTCAACCGAGAATGCATTGGGAAAAATGCCTTCAACATGCAACAATTTAGAAGCAACATTAGCTAGTAAATCAACCTCCGAATTACTTGACCTAGGAATGGAATTTATATTGAAAGCAAGAAATTTATGTATTAAACTCCATACCTCATTTTGGTAGTTTTTCAAATGCAATGATAAATAATGTATTTCATTTCTTACCCGTCTAACTACGATTTCAGAGTCATAGAATACTACCAATTTTTGCATGTCCAAATCCAGTGCCTTCTTTAGCCCCTGCAGAAGTGCTTCATATTCTGCCTCATTGTTAGTACATTCAAATTCCAATCGACAAAAAATAAATGTTTTATTACCTGTGGGATTGATAAGCACACAACCAACACTTGCCCCTTCCCGAGATTTGGATCCATCAAAATATAAGGACCAGATTTGTTCGTCATCAACAATGTTCGACATCAACAATGTTCGATGTAATTGGAAAAGTTGTCGTCTGAGTATAGGCTGATATTTCAAATTGTTGTTATGGGTTGGTGATAAAGGAACTTTCAGTCATGAAATTACCAAAAAAATTATTCATTCCTTGTGTCTCAATCGAATTTACAGCAACAGTAAAAGGTTCATTTGGATCGTTTAAATCTGTCACAGTAAACTTGAGGTAAAGTTCTCTGTTTATTCTAATCTTGTTATGTTGTCCATTTTTTGGTAGCCATAAATGAGACCAGTCTGTAGAAAAATAACCATGTAACCGCTCTGGCCAATCTCTACTAAAAAACAAACCATACACTTCCGGAATGTCAACAACAATAATATCAATTACTTGATGAACCTTTGGATCAGATGACAATCTCATCAACACATTTTTGAGTTCACCGATGACTTTGACATTAGTTTGATCTAACTGAATGATCTTTAAATCAGAAGGTTTTACTTTGGCGTTAATTTTCTGACACACAGATAGATGCATAACATTTGATGAGGCACCTGAATCAACCATACAGTTATGTACATTTGTATTGAAAATTTCAAATGTTAATAAAAAAGGAGGCACATTTTTTCGTAAAGAAATAGTAGAATTCTACTGATTTTTTATGATTGTACCTGCAATTTTTTTATCTAAGTTTCCTACAGTTTTCTCTGATATGTCCCTTTTATCTTGATTTTCAGATGACTTTTTACCGAGGACATCTTTAGTTTTATTTGGGTTACTTTTTGTTGATTTCTTGCTGATAGGATCATTCTTTTTATTATTTTCAGCAATACTTTGGAGCATTTTCTGTAGGATAGGAGGAAATTTAAGTAATTCAAAAACTGATATATTCACCCTTAATTTTTTAAGATCTTCAACCAAATCATATTCTAAAACTAGGGCAATAGAGTTTTGTCTTGTTTCAGTTTACTTTGGCTGTTTTGAAACCACATTCCTACTTGTTTTAGGTGGAGGTTTGTTTTGTGTTTTACTTTGAGTGTTATAAGGATGGACAGTTTCAAAATTTGCTTGAAAGATTATGTCCAATAAATGCCTGAAAACGGGAGGAGATGAATCCTCCTCATCAGGTGTTTCTTCTTCACCCATATCATCATGATTTTTAGGGGGTGTAGAAACAAATTTATCGTGTGCTTCCAGTATCGTTTGCAAAACATACTATAATCCTTCAAAGTTTAGACCTTATGTGGTTGGGTTTGGCCGGTTTTGAGGAAAAGGTTTTCTAAAAGGTGGTATAAAACCTCCTTTAATTGTATATGCCTCCTCAATGGATCTTTTCAAGTTTATGACCTGATTGGATAATTTCTGGAAATATTTTTGCAAAGTTTCCAAGTCTAGTGTCTTTTGTTGATTTTTAGTTTGAGGAGGCCTAGTGAGAATTTATATTTTCTTTTTAGAAGATGAAGTTGTTTCAGCCTCACTACTTAGGTTATCTTTTAATCTCATAATATCTTTCTCAATAAGGACTTCCTCCTCAAAGGCTTCTAATAATGTGTTATTTTTGGAACTTTTAACCCATATGGTTATGTTGTTATGCAGGGCCTTAGTATAGTATGCAACAATCATATTTTCTGCAGGCATCGAATCTATAGGGATTTTGTTTTTTAACGTTAGAAATCTCTGGTTGAAGTCCTTGAATTTTTCTTTAGGGTTCATTTTCAAACTAGAGAGTTCCATTACCAAGAATTCTGGAGATTTATCATCTCCGAATTTTTCTAGAAAATAGGTTTCAAAATTGTCCCAAGAGACGATGGTTTGAGGTTGTTGTGCAAAATACCAGGTTGAGGCATTCCCCTCAAACATGTAGGGGAATAACCTACAAACGACATCTTTGTGATCAACACTCTGGAGTCTAAAACCAAAATAAATTTCTTGATATGATCCTCAGCTGATTGCTTTGAATCTGGATCAAATTTGGACAACCACTTCTCCAGATGTTTAGGCAACGGGTTTTGGGGTCCAGGTACTACCACAACATCTTGATCGAGCCAAGGTCTGGCGAGATTATTTTTGGTTTTCCATGGGATTTGGTGGAGTTGAAGGTTGATATGGTTCAGATGAGGAACTGCCTTCGTCCAAGGATTCCTCTCTTGAAGAGGGCGGGGAAGAACCAGGTGGGGATGGTGGGATACCAGATCCCCAAACACCAAGGATAAGTGCTTCAAAATGATCGGTGATATTGCCACCTAAAGTTTTTTCGGGAAGACCAATGTCTTGAGGTTGTTCTTGAATATTTGTTAAATCAAGGGGTTGATTAAGTTTTCTATCAGGTTGTCTGATTCAGGACAAATCCCTTTGAGTTATTATAATTGTCTAGTGATCAATTTCTTGAACGTCAATCCCTTGAGGAACTGGTGTCACTGGTTCGACGGGAATGTCAGCAGTAGTGTTTGAGGTAGTAGTTGGGTCAAGTGTAACGTTAGTGTCTGAGCGACTACACATTATGACAGGAGAATGATTGTTTGAGGGAGTCTTATGATCTCCATGTGCCATCAATGAATTTAGGCCCTCCTTATAGGGCCATTTGTTGATGGGCGTTTGTGACACACTGTCACAAGAAGGATAGATCCAGACCATAGTTGTCTATTTAACCCAAGACGTTTGGTATGATCTACCTCGACAGGTTTTATGGCTCTGTTAGCCAACTAGGATCCTAAAAACAATTAAAGGATGTGAACTAACTAAAAATACAATTCTAACAATCAACACTTTAATCACAAATGTTCAACTAAGAGTGTTAATGTATAATGGTTATATACAGTTTACAAGGTTTGAGCAAAGCCTTGTGAAAGTGATTGTTTAAGATAATGTATCTAAAAAAGATAAAGTATAAACAAACTTATTCTAATAATCTAAATATCAAACTAGTAAACAACAAATGAATATGATTGTAATGATATAACGAAAATAGACAAAGTTAATTAAGGTCTAAATAATGCAATCACTATTCATTCATATATAAACAACTTAAATAAATAATACAATGACTAACCTCTAGCTGATCAACAATAATAAACTAACCTCTATCTCCACTAACTCCTCTTGTCCCGTGTCAAGTGAAAACCTATGACAAAAACAAGCATAATACTTCCTAAAGAAATTCAAGGAAGTGTTTCATATTCTGGAGCGAGTTTATGACGACAGAAAGATAAATAATTATATATCCCATGACCTTGAGATGTCCAATAATTGAGAATGAAAGAAATCCCAATCCTCGGTAATGGTGTTACCAACTATCTAGCATTAGACGTAAACTCAAAACACTTAAATAGATGATCAATCACAGATATAAACTAGACCAAAAGATAATGAACAACATAAAGAAAAACATGATATAAAATATTATGTGGAAAACAAACTAAAGCTAATTCAACACAGATAACATTTCATATCAAGAAATTACATGAGAAGACAATGAAAGAAAACACTGCACAGTCTACACCGGACCAAAGACAAATAGTAAACTGCTTTCTCATATAGTTTTAAAAATATATTTCCATCATATCAGGTCCAAGAAAAGGTGTCCTTATCACCAGGTAACATAGCTATTTAAACATGTTTTTGATCTGTTACCTCCTATAATGCAAGATAGAGGCAGATCTCTTAAAATAACTTTTTTACTAAAATGAAATAACAAAAATATACTCTTGTTGGAGTCTTTTAATAAAAAATATTTATATTAATGAACATTGTTTTTCAAAATAGGAAATTACTAGTCTATTAAATGCTCAACCCACGACTCTTTTCCTTAAACATAGCACCATAATCTGTTGTTTACCTGAAATAATAAAACGAAATCAAAATTTAGATAATAATCCAAACAAATAATTTAAACAGATTGGCTACAAAATCTTTCGATTCTGTAGCTAGTCTCAAAATTAAAAAAAAATAAAAATGAATCTAACTGTTATTTCTCAAATAAAATCAAATCGTAAAAAAAACAAACAAACTATTTACCAATTCAGAAATTTGACAAAGAGGCATCAAACAGGTCTAAATTTATAATGGTATTGAAGTTTGTCGAATTTTTAATGACCACAGTCCCAGATCGCTTAATACGCTTGTTATCCCTGTGTGCATTCGATCAAACGCAGGCTTTGAGCTCATTGTTCTCCCTCTCAAGCACTGAATTTCGGTTGATCATTTGGTTCAATTGTGCATGTAGGTAGGGGACATCCCGATAATACCTTTCAATCCAATCGAAACAATTCTCACAATGTACTGGTTCTATGCTAGGAAAAGGCCAAGTCTGCTCTGTAGAGGGTAATTTAACCTGTTCCATGATTTGTTTCAGATCATGTTGAATGCCTGAAAACCCCTCCTATTTATTTAAGAATGGGGGTAGATTCGATACAAAATCGAACTGTGGTGTATCAACATCGATATCGTCCCCATGGATCCGGTCATCGATATCATCCTCAACAATTCGATCATCGATATCATCCTCATAAAATTGATCATCGACCTCAATCACATGGATTGGTTTCTCGTGATCACGCTGTCGATTTATTAGTGTTCTGGAAATAAGTTGACCAGGTCTTTTATTTTTAAAATTGATGTCTGGACTTCTCTGTATCTTTCGCCTACCCTGTTTCTTGATCTCAAGTTCATCAATCTGAATTGGCTTGGGATTAGGAACATCAAGGTTTTTATCCTTTAGATCATCCAAAACCTCTTCTAAATATTTATTGGGAATAAAATTGCATCTCGGTTTCTTGCCTTTGGATGGCTTATGGAGAACAACACGAGTTTTATCTATAGACACAGGGCTTTCTTGCAGATTGACATGCAGGTTTTCCATAGAGGGGTTTGATCGACAAGGAATGGGAGGTTAATTAAAATGCAGAGGTAATTCTGTCACGTTTTTAGGTAGGGCGAACCCATTTCTATAGACGAAATTGTTCCAACTATCCCCAACTTTAGACAAATGCAAAATCACCAGAATTTGGATCAGGTCGTAATGGAACAAACTAGATTGTGCATTTAGGTTTTTTCTCAAGTAGAATTTGGCCATTTTTGCAGGCTCCTAAGTAGATAGAATGGCATATTCAAATCAAAACCTAGAAATACCATCAATAAACGAACATGATACAGGAAAACCAGACCGTATCTACCCTCACAGGTAACAAATTGTTTAAGTATCAATAGCAAACCATGCCCCCATTGTTTAAATAAAACAATTGGTGTACCTTTTATACTGTAGCGCGACTTCTTGGAGTCCATCAGTAGGTGCCAAGGGACTTCGTCGAACTTGATGTTTTTAAACTAGTGAGCTCCCTCTTGGGGCAATCTAGTAGCCTCTGTAATCGAACCCTCGGTCACTTCTAACTGTAAATCTCTAATTTTAACTCTAGCGCCATCGAAAGTTTGGGCAAAGGCTTGAGCCAATTTGAGGTTGAAACCCTCAAATCGTTTTATGAACCCATCCCAGCCATAAGCCGCGAGGTCATCCATGGTGTCTTCGTGTGAGAGGAGAGCTTGTGATCCATTCAACTTGATCCTCACTACAGGCGCAATCGATATGGTCACACAGAAACAACAGGAGTAGCAAAGGGTGGGGTGCGTTTGAAAACACACGAAATAGAGGATGAGCTCTGCGTATTCGAAGGAGATCCGATACCTAAGGCTTTAGAAAGCCACCATAGCGACCACTTGGAATGTTGAGTGGATGCTAAACCTCAGGACGCACATAACAAAAAACCACCTTGTGAAATGAATGCCAAACCTAAGAATGAAAACTTACCACTTGAAGCAATGAATACATGGTTGTGCTAGCAGGATGAAGGAGTAATTTTTGAAGGCATAATTGTCAGTCCTCTACCAGGATGACGAGATTGTGATATGACTACAAGGGATAGGATTGATATTTCAAAATACACCAAAGTTTTGTTTGATGCATGATCGTAGATATGGTAATGTGAAAACCAAATATTCAAAGAATAAAATGCCTAAGGCATAACCCCAAGGTGGATAACTCATGCACTATGGTAAGGGAGTAACCCATAATATGATAGATTGACAAGTTTTTAAGGTTCTTGAAATTATTTAGATGCCCTTAGGTGTTATCCAATTTATAAAAGGAAAATCCACAAATTGTATGATGCACTCAAACCATAGCTTGTTCTAATTTCATGCTTACAGTCATGAAATTGAACAAGAGAAATGATAAATTAAAATAAATGAACTCATACACATAGATAATCAAATGAGTCTCTTCACAACCAAAAGATGATAGAAATCTTTGCAAATAGGAGGCAGCTACAATTTTTTTTATCCCATTAAGACGACATTTTATAATGATAAAATTGACATGAATAGTTGGCTGCCAACAAAATGATTCAAATTCATTAATTAGAATTTATTAAGGCATTAATCAAAGTGGTTATTCCAAGAAAGATAAATCCCTAACTACTCAAGAAGTTAGAAGAGTTAGTTTTAAAAAAAAATAATAAAGAACTTCATCAAAGGAGTTAGAGAAGGTCACATTATCAGTGCAAGAGATCAGAACATAAGGGTCCAATCATTGACATGCAACCAATATTCTAATCATCAAACAAAGATCTTTATCTTCACCATTCTTCTTCTTCTTCTACACCACTTTCTCAAGGCTTTTTTGTTCATATTTCTAAACTAAGCATAAGGCTAAGTTCTCGAGTGTTTGTCTTGTATTCTTCCAAGAATTTTCTTATATGATCATGGAGTATTTACAACCATATATGTGACTGTCATATGTAAGCCAAGATTGTGTATTGGATTTATGAGAATTTAGTCTTTGTTTAACAAGCTTTGTTTCTGAGTCACTAGTCAATTGGTTTGCA
>ML847970.1:0-19852 GCA_009831015.1 Picea engelmannii | reverse complement strand
CTTACCTCTACGCGTTGAAACTTGAGAATGGAATCATCATAATTCGTTGCAACTGTTATATTTCGCTTGGAACTGTTATATTCGTTTTTCCTTTACTCAATGAGCGATTTTTCCTTTTGGGGGATGATTTTTTTGGGGGGGGCTTTAGGATATGGGGAATTTTGTATTTGTTTGGGCTTTTGGCAATCGTCCTGCGTCCATCATGACGTGGTTGTTGATAAACCCTGTCTGAGTTTAAAACTCATTTGGCAACCCGGACTGTTTTTGTTTTCCTCCGTCTAAACTTGGATTTCGTTCAAAGACCTGGGCGTTTAATCCATTTGTGTTTGTTGGGTGAGACATATCTTTTAATGACTGAGGGCGTTGTCCAGACATGCGTGCTATGTTTGCATTTTTTTTTTATTTCCATTGGGGCGTTTTGCTTGCTGGGCGCGACCTTGGGCTTTCTAATTTTTGATGGGGCCTCCCGGGGACTGTTGTGTTCATTTTCTTGTGTTGATTTCGATTGAGATGTGGGAATTCGTTTTTCCTGTTCAAATCATGCTTGAACTCGCTTGCGCCTGTTGGAACTCGTTCCCTGGTGTGGAATTCGATTGAAGGCTGAATTTCGTTTTCCTGGTTTAAAATGCCTTGCAATCTGCAGAGGAATTGATTTGCATGAGATTTGCGTTGGGTTGCGCTGAACAGGACCTGTACGTTGAATGCATCATGGGTGGGTAACTCTGACAGGTCAGACCATAATAACCTACCTGCATTGTCTTGAATATTTCCTGGTGCGTTTCCGTAATGCTCCAGCTGCCAGCATGCATGCACCGACCCCTTTGTTACCTTGAATTAATTGCGCAGGAGATAGTTGATTTCAATGCCGGACGAACTCCCTTATCCAGCTGGCATATCCACCTTCCTTACAAATTGCACAGAGAAACGCACCACCGCTGCCTTTCGTTCCTACTCCCCCGCGCTTGACTTCAAGTATCCACCTTTAATAATGATGTTGTGCTCTGACTCTTTGTTCGATTCTGTCAAATTGGTTCATGAGATCAAGTGCATCTTTTTTTTTTAATTGCAGAATCACGGGTTTAATCTTGGCTGTAGCGTGTTGCTTAGTTTTTCCCTGGTTTAATGTTTCTTTTACCATAAGGTTCTATTAATTTCTTGGCTTGAATATGCCGTTGATATTCTGGTTAATGTTGCCTCTTAATTAGGGTTCTATCCTCATTTTAATTTGGGTTAATATTATCATTGTAATATTGGGTGGATGTTTGGGGAATATCAAAGTGTTACATGTTAGGGTTCTATGTTAAGAATTAATTATTATGATTAATATTATGCGGCGAAATATTAAAAGGTTAGTAGGATGGATAATAATGTGGCTGATATTTAGGGTCTAATATTAGGCTTTAATATTATCATTATTACTAATAGTTGACATTTGCAATTCTTGCCATTTTAAATTTTAATATTATAGATTGCCATCTCCAGCTAGGATGCATATGGTTATTTTCACATTGGCGCTCCTGAAGTTATGAGGTTAATTCTATATAACTGACCTCTTTAAATACTTGCTATCCTTAATTATTGTCACTCATAATATTGATAGTGGTCAATTCAGTTATGCCCCTTTTTGGTCATTGTCATTTAAATTTTTATTACATTACTATAGAGTTGCCATTCTTAATTCTGATGTAAATCATTATGTCTGACTTGAAGTCACTTATACTTATGATGCAACTCTATACATTGACATCCTTAATTAAGTGTTAGCTCAAATTATCGTCATTCGTAATATTGATAGTTTGCCATTCTAGTAATGGCCCTTTTTAATCATTATCTTTAAAGATTTTATTATTTTACATATGGCCTCCTTTAGTTATGATGTATTTTGTTAACTTCAATTGATGAATACCTATAATTATGATGTTATTTTAATTCATTCTATTTGAACCTTATGATCATTGATGACTTAGCATTGTGAGCTCCTCATGTTAATTGAATGTTTTATCCTAAAGGGTCATTATCCTTTTGGTGGTGGTAGCATATAAGAGGTTGTAAATGTAGAAGCTTAGTCTGGATAGGTGATATAGGTGTAGGATGGTTAATATTTCATAAGGGTGTTATTGTAATTTTTATTGTTGTTAATAATATTTATGGTGCAATAACTTGACTTACGTGAAATAATCACTCCGAGCTAGTCAATTAGGGTGGTTGTTTGTTTAAACAATGTTAAACTTGGGTGTTCGTTGTCAGAGTCCTTCTTGTCATGCGCCTTCCGTGAAGGACATAGTCATCATTCTTGTTTATATTGTACTTGATAGTGTTCAGTTGGTTGCTTGGTGTGCTGTGTCGGGTGGGATGCAGACACCTCCATGCTCCTCAGAACAGTCACCAACCCTGAGACCTTAAATGGTTAAAATCGATGGGAACCTGGGCTTGAGCATTGATTATGTGTCTTGGAGGTCCTAACCTTGCAGGGTAGGATGGGCAGGTGGTCAGTCTTACTTTTGTCGCTAAATGTTGCGTTGTGCACCTTATGCCTATGGTCGTATATTGTTGCAGTTACTCGTCGTGTGCCTTTGGTATTTTGTGATGAACATCATGGTTGCGTCTTGTCGGTGGCCCAGGGCGTCACACAGTTAGGCGTGTTGTTACTTCTACATGCGCGCACACACCTTAAACAAAACAAAAAAAAAATTATGCACATGTTACTAGAATGGTTGTCGTAACGAGGCGGTTCGTTACAAACTCAGATTTTGAAAAGAAAAATCAACTTTGGAGATTATGCGGTTGTTATATCGGATTTCAAGAATGCAATTGCAAATTTGACCCTTAATTGAGTTACAACTTTCAAGAAATAAAGAAGTATATGGATCAGAAAACACAGTCGTAGGAATGCAAGGCAACGGTTATATGGATCGGAAAACACAGTTGTAGACAAAAAGGAAAAGCAAAAGGCTGAGTGGAGCCCATGGAGAGAATCATAATGCCCATGGAGCCCGTGGAGAGAATCATAATGCCCATAATCGTATTGCCCAGAACCGTAAATAGTAATTCAAAATGGTGTTTATGAAAGATGTCAAGCTCGGGAAATTCAAATGGAATAAGAAATAAGACAAAGACCCATAGAAAATGGCGTAGGCAGTTTATATTTTGCAGGTATAATTTATAATTTAAACTATTGTGTAGGTATAATTTTTTGAGTACATCCTGTTCTAGAAAAAGTCGTCGAATTAGATAATCAAATGCTCGTGCAAGACTGATGTTGCCACCTTTGAGATGAGGGCGGAGATACTTAAGAGACATGCACAGATACATTAGGAAAACATTAGCATGCAAGCGGTTTTGTCTAACATGCATGCGGCTGTCAATAAATTTTAAACACTGTAATTCTTACATACCGATGATCCCCACTGTAATGCCCACTTCTTTGGCCAGAATGTTTGAGCACAGATTGCATTGTAATTCTTTACTATAATCCTTCTTTTCGCTGCATGCAACTAAGTCTAAATAAAAAACTTCAATTGGCAAACGTTTACAGAATGGGTGGCTCAGAGAATGCGTATGGGTCGCTCAGAGAATGTGTTGCGGTTCAAGTCGTGCGTTCATGCGGCTATCTATTAAACGCCCTTCCCCATGTGTGCATGCATGCTGCTCTATGTAATGCATGGAGGTCGTGGCATGAATACATATTAATCATTGAACGTGTCAATTATATATGCGCACAGTAATTTTTTAAGTATTCTTAGGTAAATGTAAAAAAGTAAACATGTTAACGAATGTCTTTATAAATGCAAGGAAGTTATGAGCAATAAATCTGGTTCATTGATTTTGGAAGACGACTAAGAATATGCCAGCATATTGAATGCGTATCCATCAGATTAGGGTTTAAAGTTAAATAAGGTTAAAAGATCATTAATTCTACCCATTGCCAATAGGTGTACGCTTATCGGCGTAATTAAAATATTATTGGTTTAAGAGTTGAAATTTTGTGGTTTGGGTAAAAGGTTTTATTAATGTATAAAATATTTATTATAGAGGTGAGAGTGTAATGTATAATGTAGTGAGTGTGTGTGAGAAGGATGTAATATTAAGGTGTGTTGTGTGTACGATATGAGAGGATGGTTATATGTTTGGGTTGGTTATAGTGGTTTTTCTTTGAATAATAAGAATATCGATTATCATTTTTCGTGGTTTTTTTTATATTGGATTTCCACATAAATCGTTGTGTCAATTGTGTGATTGATGTTCTCGATTTAATTTTAGTTTTATGTTCTTTTCTATTTGAATCTTGTTACGTTTTTTCTTCCATTTCCAAACAATTGATATCAAAGCGCAGAGCTGAAGAATTAGAGAATGTAGGAGAAAAAAACCAGGTCATTGGATAATAGAGCAGGTTGATAGAGCCGATCCAAGTTGAATGGATACGCCTAAGACGATTTTTATTACACTGTCCTATATTGTCCCTGACAGTCACAGAGACATTTCTGAAATTATTTATTTTTGCAGGTTGTCGTGGTTACTACATATCACTGATTGGGACAATTTGATAAACGTGTCGTAGACTATATGTTTATAAGGTGCGACAATTGTCCCAAGTTATATGTTTATAAGGTGCAACAATTATATGTTTGTAAGTAGCAACAATTGAGAAGTTGTCACAGGTTATCCTCATCATCATCAAAAGGTGAGACAACCTCTATTTAATCAAAAAATAAACTTCATGCAAAGTGAAGGTATTGAAGGATTTTCATTTCCAATAATCTCTTGTATGTGGTGATTTTATGCATAAAAAGTGGATGTATATGTGCAAAACCCGAGTGATACAATGGTGGAATTTTTCCTTATTATGTACACAAATTATTACATAGTATGAAAGCATGACTATTCTTGTCCTTAAGGGTTGTTTTTAGGCATAAGTGGGTGGAGGATATGTATTAAAATATTATTTGTTTAAGAGTTAAACTTTTGTGGTTTTGGGTAAAAGGTTTCATTAATGTATAAAATATTTATTAAATATTTTCAAAACATTTTAATTATTAGTTTTCAGTTCAATCTTGAACTATAAGGTTATTTCTCCATATAAACGTATTTTTGTTCTAGTGGAAAAAGTATAGAGTTCTAAGTTTGAGGTGGAGAAATTAATTAGTAAGAATAGATTTGCGCTATGAAATATCAAGATGAAGGAACTACTTGTGCAACAAGGATTGAAAAAGGTGTTGGATGGAAATATAAAGAAACCATCAATCATGAAAGACAAGGACTGGGAATTTCTGGATGCAAGAATCATCAATACCATTTGTTTGTGTCCTAGAGACGAAGTTTTGTTCGACATCTCTGAATAGGAGACAACATCGGGTATGTGGAACAAACTAGAGAGTCTGTATATGACAATGTCATTGATGAACAAAATCTTTTTGAAGAGGTATTTGTATAACTTGCGGATGAAAGAAGGTACAAAAATTGTTGATCACTTGAATTTTTTCAGTACTCTGATTTTTCAATTATTTAGTATGGATGTAACATACGAATATGAGGACAAGGAAATAACACTACTATGTTCCTTGCTTGAGTCTTGGGATCATTTGGTCACAACTATGCAATTTAGCTCAAAAGATGTCATTGATTATGACATTGTTGTGGGAGATTTGTTGTTTAAGTAGGAGATGAGAATATCCAGTAAGGAAACCTCAATATCAGTATCAATGGTGGCCATAGGTCGATATACAGAAGGAGGGAAAGATCATAAAGGTACAACTAGGTCTAAGTCAAAATATAGTAAGGGTGAAGGAAAAAGTTGGTTCTATGGCAAATCTAGGCATCTCAAGAAGGATATTTGGAAAAGACAACAAGCATCCAAAGAGGACTCCACAAAAGAAGCAAATTTAACTACATGTATAGTTGATGAAGTTTTTTTTTATGTATTGTGTCTCTCGACCTGTGTTCACATAGAAGGTGTAGGGAGGTGATGGTTGACTCACCATGAAATAATTAAAAAAAATATATATTTACTTCGGAGTTGTAAAAATTATTGATTGCATATCAATGGGAATATTTTTGTAAGACTAGGATAGGCATGCATACCCCTGGTTTATTAGGTCACCTATGAAAAATATAGATGTATATTTCGGTAGATTGAATATGTGGGAGGGGGCTTATATGTTGGGTTAACCTTGACTCGGTGAAAGATTTAATGAGTTCAATATGATTTTAGTTCAATGCAGGTGCTTTTTCATGTCCATGTTTTTTGGGTATCCTGTGGTATTGTGTCCATGGATTGCATGTAATGAAGCCTATAAAAGTCTTGGTGACCTCCATTGTAAATGGGCCTAGAGCTAAGAGGTGAAGACATACTTGGTTGGCTAGGTCAAATTTGGTCAAGGGAATGTTCATGTTAAGGTGGAGCATTGATACTCTAGTGTGAAGTCCTTGGAGGTGAGCGACAAAGGTTCACTTTGGTCTACTTGGCCAGTTTTAGACAAATTTGTTTGAATGCAAAGTTTGAGGTGGAGTAGTGTGTCCAAGTTATAAAGGTGGGTATGTAGAAAGGATGATGTGTGGGCAAGTCGATCAAGTATTTGAGAATATATGACGAAGGTAGGTTCATGTACATGGAACCTGGAAAGTATTGCAAGGAAGATGGGATCAAATATGCATGTTTAGTAATGCCAAGTTGCAACAATAGTTATGGAAAGAAGCATTTGATCTATTAGGTAACTTAGTCACCATCAGTTTTAGAAGACATGAAGATTCAGGAAGAGGTATGAACATGTCATCTGGTAATTACTCAAATGTGAAATTATTCAGTTGTGATTCTTATGTTTTTTATCAACATTCTATGTAGGACCTAGATCAAATAGGTAGATCTTTGATATGGTGATGATGTTAAGGGGTGCAGACTGAGGGATCCTATTACCCACATAAGAATCATGAATGGAGATGTAGTGTTTGATGAATCTCCTTTTTAAGACATAGTAAAAGATGAAAGGTCCAAAGAATGAATGGTAGAAGAAGGCTATTTGGATGGTATTGATTTCCATGAAAGTCTCTCACCAATTATTAAAAACTTGTTTGTATTCATGTTTTGTTAGCACTAGTTGTGTTAGTACAAATAGATGTTAAAATTGTTTTACATGGATTTTTTTGGATAAGAGGATGTGTTTGGAACAACAAGAACGGTTAGTTCACAATTACAACACAAGATTTGTTTGAAAACTTAAGAATCATTGTATAGTCTGAAGCATGGAAGGAAAATGGTCCAAGATATTTGATTCCTTCATGGTGAGACATATTTTATAAGAAGTGAGTATAAATATTGTGTATATGGTATATTCATTATCTTGGTGTTATATTTTATTATTGTTGCAAGCACACACATGGTTAAGGTCACCAGATTGGCTCAGTTGGTTAGGACATTGTTATGAAGGATCTGGGAGCATAAAAATTAATATTTGGTATGGAAATACATAGAGACAAAAAATATGGAATTTTTTTTTATCAAAATATATGTATGTGGTGAAGATACTCAGGAAATTTTGTATGAATAATGTGAAACCGGTAAAATCCATTTGGATTTCCATTGTAAGTTTTCTTCAGGTTTTTGTCCTAACTGATGAAGAAGAAAATGGTTCTATTTCTCGCGTATTATATTGTTGTAGAGCGTTGATGATCGCGATGTGAAATGGTAAGAATTTCACATGAAATTGGTGTTGTTAGTAGACACATGGAAAAACCAAGTAAGGAGCATGGATATGGGTGATTCAAACACAAAATCACAAGTATCACCAACAATGGTTGTAGTGATTTAGTCTATCATTATGATTCATGATATTTCGACAAGAGGATACCTACCTCAGGTTATGCAGGGATATATTGGGTAATTTTGGATAGGTACATGATGTGGTGTTCCATGGTGGTCAAAGTGTTGAGCAATTGAGTAACAGTCTAGTGTATCAAAATGGGATGTGTGCATCAATTTATAAGACAGGTTTCTAATGGAGGAATAATGGTCCATACTAGAGTGAATCATGCAAACATGTTCACATAACAATATTGTTAGAGAAGTTTTGGAGCTCTAATGGTTTTCAGATTCTCTTGGATTAAAAAAAGGGCGATGAATTAATTAAGAGTGAGATATATCATGTAAATTGTTGTCAAGGTGGAGATTGTTTTAAACATGCCAAAGAATATCCCAACATGCACATGAATGAAACTATATTTAGAATGTTCATACATGCACTCTTCTGTAACAATTTTTATAACTGATTTTTCTTACTATAATCATTTTGTATAATTGTTTGAGAGATGAAATATATACGATAATACCTATAGAGGTGAGAGTGAAATGTAGAGTGTAGTGAGTGTGTATGAGAAGGACAAAATACTAAGGTGTGGTGTGTGTATGAGAGGATAGGATGGTTGTATGCATGGGTTTCCTATTGTGATTCTCCCTTGAATAATAATAATATTGATTATCATTGGCCGTGTTTTTTTCCCATTTTGGGTTTCCACATAAATCATCGTGTCAATTATGTGATTGATGTTATCAGTTTACTCTTGGTTATATATTATTTTCTATTAGAATATTGTTACATTTTTTCTTTCGTTGCCTAACAAGTGGTATTATAGCACAAATCTAAAGGATCAAAGAGAATATGAGAAGAGAACCAAATCGTTGGATATTAGAGGAGGTTAAATGAGCCAAGCTAGGTGAACTGGATCGACCTAAGATGATTTTTATTACACTATTATAGGTTGTCGCTATCACAAAGTGTGATAGTCGCAAACATACTTCTGAAAATAAAAACATTCTAAGTTGTCGTGGGTACTACATATCACACAGTGCGACAATTTGACAAAAGTTTCGCAGGCTATATTTTATAAGGCGTGGAAATTTTTGCAAGCTATATGTTTATAAGGTGAGACAACTGAGATGTTGTCGTAGTTTATCCTTATCGAAAGGTGCGACAACCTCTATTTAATCCAAAAATAAACTTCATGCAAAGTCAAGGTATGGATGGACTTTCGTTTCCATTAAACGCTTTTATTTGGTCAATATGTAACATCCCTCTCTAAATGAGCACACTAATATTGACTTATTATTTGAGGAAACTTTTTTACAAGTGATCCAGGTATGATACTTTGTGATTTCACTTAGATTATAGGTTAGATATGATGAGGTTGAGGTGTTATGGATTATTGATTGTATTGATGTATATATATATATTGAATGATGTTTTTGACGAGTCGTCCTGAGTGTGCAGGACACGTGAAAGGTTAATGATGTTGATGGCATTGATGAATTCCCCTTGACTCTGGATTTATTTAGGGAGTGGATTGTATTTATTGAGTATTTCATTTTGTTGATTAAGGTTGGTTGTCATTGATGTCATCCCTTGAACAAAGCCTCGTATCACAAAGGCTTGCATAATGGTCTCAAGATTGTTTGATGTGAATATGACTCATTATTTTTTGTCATGGTTGATAAGAAGTGAATATGGATGAACTCCAAAGTGGTCCCCTTATGGTGAAATACCTCATGGGAAGATTCTTTGTGAAGTAAGATAATCCATTCTTAATTGTGGAATAATGAGATGAAGGATAGAGAATTTGTCAAGGAAACTATCCTATATGGATAGTTCTTGTCATGCCATTTTCGGTGGTATGTATAATGTCACATAATGCCTCACGGTTGGAGAGTTATGACCATGTGAAGTTTGAGAACCCAGGCCTGGGTAATGGACCCAAGTTTGTTTGATAGATAACAATATG
Source organism: Picea engelmannii (assembly GCA_009831015.1). Classification (NCBI taxonomy): domain Eukaryota; kingdom Viridiplantae; phylum Streptophyta; class Pinopsida; order Pinales; family Pinaceae; genus Picea; species Picea engelmannii. The sequence goes on along the minus strand of ML847970.1, from coordinate 10,087 downwards.
ATTTTTTTAATATTTGAAGGTAATACTATTCTATATGGATAGTACATGTCATTTCATTTTTTCTGGTATGTGTAATGTCACATAAATCCTCATGGTTTGAGAGTTATGGCCTTACGAAGTTGGAGGACCCTCATATGTCATCTAGAAGCCCCAAAAGGTCAAAGTAGTCATAGAGATTTAATAGATTTTAAAATGTAAATAATAAAGTGAAGTGATGAGTGTATTATAATTCAAAGTGAATACAAAATAAATTGTTTGAATAATAAATTTAATGGAGAAATTAGAAGTGGGTTAACCCTAAAATAAGGAAAGTGGGCCAAGTGACCTAGAAGATGTTTTTAAGGAAGCTACTTGGAGAGTACAAATAAGAGGCAAGGATCTCTCGTTTTAATTACACTTGAGCATATTTAATATCTATAGGTGTCTGAGGTAATCAAGGATATATACGCCAAATTTCTGAGGGAATTTAAATAAAAGAAGGCCGAAATGCAAGGAAGGATATATTATTTTGATGGTGCTTTCTAAGGTATGTTATTTACAGGTCATCTGACAATTTTTGTATAAGTTCTTTTCTATAATGATTCAGACTGTGAAACTGCTATGTCATTGCGAAAACATACCCAAGTATCTGTGGTAAAATCTTCAGCTTGTGGGTCGTTTTATTTTGGGAGTTGCACTCCGTGGAAAATAGGGTTTGTGGCTAATCCTGAAACTAGTAAAAAATAGGTGTTTCGGGTAAAAGCATCATAACTTCTGCATAACAGATCCAAATTCAGTAGGAAAAAATGTGTTTCTTAGTGTGAAATATGTATTATTCTATTTAACCGTTTAAAATCAATTCAATGAAAATTTCATTCGGGGCACACTCTATAAGGTCGCTCTCTAGAATAAGCCAGAATTAAGCAAGGTATATCATTTTTACTATAACTCCTTTTATGAGAGGTTCCAAGTAATGAACCCTGGAATAATTTCATAAAACACACTCAAGCAAATTTTATATCAATTTCAGATCTTTATACATTATAGGTTCAAAGTTATGATTACTTCAAGTTAGGGTGCTTCCAATGAATGGAATTCTTAAAGACTTATAAGAAAAAACATTATGTGGTTTTCTCCTAATTCGGGTTTCCACATAAAACATTGGTGTACTGTGTATGTGTGTGATTTTTTATTTCATATTGCTCATTATTGGATAATAATTCTACATTGATATAACATTTGAAGAAAAATGATTATAATTACACTATTACTGATTCACCTCCCCTCTCAGTAATCCAACAATTGGTATCAGATCATCTTCCTTCATAAATCAGTTTAACCACTGAAAGGTAGATCATGGAGAGTACGAACTGATATAAAAATGGAATAACACAGTTTGATGGACATAAGTATGCTTTTTTAAGCATAAGGATGAAGACATATACAGAGGAACATGGATTTCAAGTTTGACAATCAATTGTAGATGGATACAAAGCACCAACAATTCCACCAACAAATGACAAAGAAGTGAATGTGGGTGAGAATAATTCCAAAGAAAAAAATGCACTTTTGAATGGTCTCAGTGATACGGTATTCACCAAAGTTGCACATTGTAAATCTGTTAAAGAGATTTGGGACAAGCTTCAAGATATTTATGAAGGAGATTCAAAAGTCAAAGAAGCAAATCTTCAAACTTACAAAGGTCAGTTCGAAAAACTAAAAATGAAGGAAGATGAAGATATCGTAGCCTACTTCTTAAGAGTCGATGAAACACTGAATGCAATCATAGGATTGGGAGAAGAAGTTGAAGAATCTATAATTTTTCAAAAGGTACTAATATCTCTTCCTATGAGATTCAACCCTAATATATTAGCACTAGAAGTAAGATCAGATCTAAACTCAATAAGCATGGATGAACTGCATGGAATATTCACAGCATATGAGATGAGAACTGAACAGGAAAATCTAGATGTAAAATAAACAACATTCAAAGTATCCAAAAGATCAAAGCAAAAGAAAAAGGAACCAGAAGAATATAGCCGCAAAAACTACATCTCAGAAGATGATGAAGAAGTGGCCAACTTTGTCAAAAGACTGAACAAGGGAACCAAAAGTAGGTATAGAGGTAAGATTCCTTTAATTTTTTTTAATTGTGATGGTATTGGTCATTTTTCTAACAAATTTCCTCATAATAAAAAGAGAAACGATGAAGGTTACTCAAAAGGCAAACAAACACATAAAGTTAAAAGAACTACAAATAAGTTTTTTAAGAAAATCTTTTGCACCAAAAAAGGCATCTCATCATCAGATGAAGATGAAGTCAGTGACAGTGAAACAGGGAGAGTTCTATTCATGACAGTAGAAGACTTTGATAAATAAGACTTTGAAGAAGAATATGAAGAAGCATATGAATAAGAAATTGAAGTGGCAAAAGTTGACTTCCGAGAAGAATTAATGAGTTCCATAGAAGTTATCAGAAGAGAAAATAAGAAAACCAAGAAACTACAAGCAGAACTAGATAAGAAAAAAAACACTCAAGAACTAGAACAAATGATCACAAAATTGAAGGTTCAAATAGAAGAAGATAAAATAATTGAACAAGCACTCAAATAACAACTGGAAGCAAAGGACAAGATCATTGAAAACCAAGAAGAAAAGATTGTCACACTAAGAAAGGATATTCAAAAGAAAAATACGCAGAATAGCTCAAAAATTCTGGATGATATTATCAACAGTAAAAATTCTCATCTTGACAAGTGTGAACTTGGATACAATCAGACAGAAAAGGGATCAAGCTCCAAAACAACAGAGAAATAAACAAATCCAAAAAGCTATGCAGAAATAATGAAAGGGAATAGAAAGATATGTAAGGAAGATTAGAGGGACACTCCACCGAGAGGATTCATATTTCAGAATAAAAAATAGATAGACAGGCCTCAATAAGAAGAAGGATTCATAAGATCACCTCCTTTCAGAAGATATTCAACTACCAGATATCAAAATATATTTTTTGGTTTATGTTATGCATGTAATAATTTTAGACATAAACATGTAAATTGCAGAGCTAACAACAGGAACAATAACTACTTTGAGATCCATACACAAAGGGGTTATTCAAGAAGACCTAGTGAAACACAGATAAGAAGTTACAACAGGTTTGAATCTTTGAGCATTGAAGTGGAATGTTACAAATGTAACAATTTTGGACACATGGCCAAAAAATGTTGAATGACAGTCCCTCCTAAAGAACCTCAATAGAGTCACAAACAAGAACTTCATAAAATGACATGGATAAGAAAGCAAGATCGATATAGAAATGAAAATGCACAGTCGCTCTACAAGCTAAACAAAAGAAACATGGTTGTTATGCTAACAGTGGATGCTCAAAACACATGATAGGTGATAGAGACAAGTTTCTTACATTACGAAAGGAAAGAGATGGATCAATCTCCTTCGGAAATGACGATTCATCCAAAATCATTGGAAAAGGTAGAATCCAAATTAGGAACAAGAATGAAAAGACAAAAAATGTTCTACTAGTAGAAGATATGAAACATAATCTTTTACGTGTGAGTCAAATGTATGACCAAGGTCATAAATTACTTTCGATTCACAAAAGTGTGAGATAAGAAAATAAGGTTCAGGGAAATTGGTCGCTACAACTACAAGAACTTCAAGCAATATATATGTGTTAAGCAAAATTGGAAATGAAAAGTGTTTTCTAGGAAAGGAAGATGAAAGTTGGCTATGGCACAGAAGAATAGGTCACATGGATTTTGATAACCTTGTTAAAGTCAACAAAAGAGAAGCATTCAAAGAATTTCCCCAGATCATGAAACCAACCAACACTTTATGCAAGCATTGCCAACAAGGAAAGAAAACAAAGACCAGGTTCAAATAAAAGGAATATTCAATAACAAAACCACTGGAAATTATGCATACTGATCTAGTTGGACCAACTACAACAAAAGACTTAAAAGGTGAGAGATACTTTATGTTATTAGTTGATGATTATACAAGAATGACTGTAGTTTTCTTTCTTAAGAACAAGTCAAAATCTTTTGAAAACTTTAAGATGTAGAAGGAAATGGTTGAAAATGAGATGGATTCAAGAATCAAATGCTTAATATCGGATAATAGAGGAGAATTCACCTCAAAGGAATTTATGGACTATTGCAACAATCATGAAATAAAAAGGAAATTCTTCATCGCTAGGACACCTCAACATAATGGAGTTGTTGAAAGAAAGAACAGGACAATACAGTAAATGGCTCAAACAATGATAATGGATTCAAAGTTGACAGATATTTTTTGGAAACATACAATGCATACAGTAGTTCACATTCAAAACATAGTAATGCTCAGAAACAAAACTGATAAAACTCCCTACGAGCTATGGAAAGGAAGATGAGAAAATGTGAAACACTTCAGAGTTTTTGGAAGAAAATGCTACATCAAAAGAGAAGATGGAAAAATGGAAAAGTTTGACTCTCATGTGGACAAATGAATACTTGTTGGTTACTCAAGTACAAGGAAAGAATACAAGTGTTACAATCTAATATTAAACAAAGTTTTTTGAAAGAATCAATGTAACAATTGATGAAATAGGCAGACCAGAATCAAAGGAAGAAGAAAACAAATCAATGGAACCACTTTTTGAAGAAGAAGATGAAAATGAAGTAGAAGAGGAATATGAATATGAAGAGAATTTGACAGAAGCAAAAGAGAAAGTTCAACAAGTATCTCCAAAGACACATAGCAAACGAGTACAGAAGAATCATCCTTCAGATCAAATTATTAGAAACAACGATGCAGGAGTTGAGACTAGAAGAAAAATCTGTTCACCAGAACAAACACACCTAACACTCTTACATACAATTGAACCGATTTTTTTTGAAGAAGCCAACACGAATGGATTTTTGAATAAGGACATGGATGAAGAATTGGATCAAATAGAGAAAAATGACACTTGGGAATTGGTTCCAAGACCTTGAATAAGAATGTGATCGACACAAAATGGGGTTTTAGGAATAAATTGAATGAAGATGGACAAGTTACAAGGAACAAAGCTATATTGGTATGTAAAGGATATACATAGATTAAAGGAATCGAATTTGAAGAGACATTTTCCCTAGTTGCCAGAATGGAAGAAATCCGTTTTCTTTTAGCTTATGCATGATACAAAAACATTAAAGTATATTAGATGGACATAAAATCATCTTTTCTGAATGGGGAACTTGAAGAAGAAGTCTACGTTGAACAACCAGAAGAATTTTAGTTGTCAGAGAACACAGACTATGTATGTAAATTAAACAAATCCTTGTATGGTCTAAAACAGGCTCCTAGAGCATGGTACTCCAGACTAGATAAGTATCTGCAACAGGTAGGGTTCATAATAGGAAGTGCATACAACAACCTCTACATCAAGGTAAGTCAAGGTAATATTTTATTAATCGAAGTTTATGTTGATGATATTATTTTTGGTAGTGATGATGACAGGTTAATCTAGAAATTTTCAAAAGACATGCAGAATGAATTTGAAATGTCGTTATTTGGAGAACTATCCTTCTTTCTGGGACTTCATATACGTCAAAGAAACCAAGAATTTTTTATTTCACAAACCAAGTATATTAGAGAAATGCTAAAGAGGTTCGGAATGGAAGATTACAAACCAGTTATCACTCCCATGCAAAGTAGTTGTAAGTTGAGCAAAGATGATGATTCAAATTCTACATATCAGAGGCAATACAAGTCAATGATTGGTAACCTACTATATGTGACAACATCCAGACCATATGTAATGCAGGCAGTTGGATAGGTGGCATGATTTCAAGAAGCACCAAAGGAATTACATGTATTAACAGTAAAGAGGATCTTCAGATATCTCAAGGGAACATCAGATTTTGGATTATGGTATCCAAAAGGAAAAGATATATAACTTATTGCCTACACAGATGCAGATTGGGTAGGTTGTATTGATGACTGACGAAGCACTAGTGGATCAATGTTCTACTAAGGTGAGTGTTTGGTATCATGGTTAAGCAATAAATAATGATTAGTATCTCTATCTACAGCTGAGGTAGAGTATATTGCATCAAGAGCATGTTGTACATAGGTTCTTTGGATGAAACAAATCTTGACAGATATACAGGTTAAGTATGATGAGTCCATTCCAATATATTGTGATAATACAAGTGCCATCAGTATCTCAAAAAACCTGGTGATGCACCAACACGAAGCACATTCCAATCAAGTATCACTTTCTAGGGGAACAAATTGCAAAAAATACCATCAGAGTTGAGTATGGGGGAAAAAAAGAACAAGTGGTAGACATATTTAAAAAACCACTTCCATGAGAAGCCTTTGAATATCTTCTCCAAAGACTTGGAATTATTTATACTCCAAAATGAATTCTTTTTTAATGTGTTTTGAATGCTTACCTTATATGTCTTAGATGTACACGATGAAGCACCATAAGAGGAAAGTTCAGTCAGGGGGAGCAACCCCAGATGGAAAGGTACCTTTGCCATTGATGACAAAGGGGGAGAGATTTATCAAATGCAGAGGAAAGAGGCAGATTTATTAGATGCAGAGGACATAGGCTTGGTTCCAAGGGGAGTATGAGTGATATGATTTCAGTATTGCATCAGAGTGTTTCCATCAATGCCAAAGGGGGATATTGTTGATTAAGGTTAGTTATCATTGATATCAACCCTTGAACAAAGACCCATAGCAAAAAGGTTTGCATAATGGACCCAATATTGTTTGATGTAAATATGACTCATTATTGTTTTTTCATGGTTGATAAGAAGTAAATATGGATGAACTCCAAAGTGTTCCCCCTGTGGTGAAAGCCCTCATGGGAAGACATTTTGTTGAGTAAGATAACACATGATTAATTGTGGAATAATGAGATGAAGGATAGTTAATTTGTTAGGGAAACTATAATAGATGGATATTTCTTTTCATGCCATTTCCAGTGGTATGTAGAATATCACATAACTCCTCACAGTTAGAGACTTATGACCATGTGAAGTTGGAGAACCTAGGTTTGGGTAATGGATCCAAGTTTGTTTGATGGATAACAATATGCTTTTTGATATATTTGAAGGTAATACTATTCTATATGGATAGTACATGTCAGTCCATTTCTGGTGGTATGTGGAATGTCACATAACTCCTCAAGGTTTGAGAGTTATGGCTTTACGAAGTTGGAGGACCCTCATATGTCATCTAGAAGCCCCAAAAGGTCAAAGTAGTCAAAGTGGTTTAAGAGATTTTAAAAGTTAAATAATAAAATGAAGTGATGAGTGTGTTATAATTCAAAGTGAATACAAAATAAATTATTTCAATAATAAATTTAATGGAAAAAATAGAAGTGGGTTAACCCTGAAATAAGGAAGGTGGGCCAACTGACTGTTTTTAAGGAAGCTACTTGGCGAGTATAAATAACAGTCAAGCCTCTCTCATTTTAATTACACTTGAGCATATTTAATATCTATAGTTTTATGAGGTAACCAAGGATATCTAAGCCTAATTTCTGAGGGAAGGTGAAGAAAAGAAAGATGAAATGCAAGGAAGGATAAATTCTTTTGATGGTGCTTTCTAAGGTATGTTACTTACAGGTCATCTCACCATTTTTGCTATAAATTTTTTTATATAATGATTCAAACCGTTAAATTGCTATGCCATAGAGAAAACATACCCAAGTATATGTGGCACAAAATTCATCTTGTGGGTCATTTTATTTTGGGAGTTACACTCGGTGGAAAATAGGTTTCTGGCTAGTCCCGAAACTAGTCAGAAATAGTTGTTTCAGGTAAACACGTCATAACTTCTTCATAACAGATCCAAATTTAGTGAGACAAATTTTTTTGGTTAGGGTACAGTCTTTAATATGTTTTGTAATAATTTCAAATCAATAGAACAAACATTTCGTGTGGGGAAAGCTCTACAAGGTTGCTCTCTAGAATAAGCCAAAATTCAACATGGTATGTCATGTTTTCTATAACTCCTTTTCTGAGAGCTTCCAAGTAGTGACACCTGGAGGAATTGCATAAAAAACAATGAAAAACATTGTTTATCATTTTAAGATATTTATACATTACAGGTTCAAAGTTATGATTACTTCAATTTAGGGTTGTTGACTAATCCAAAACTAGGCATGTGAGACTAAATAAAAGTTTGATGAAAATGATAGTCTCTTGTTGTTAAAGTTAAGGAAGGTTTACATGAATGTGATCATATAAACTAGGTCTATTACGGATCTACAAATAAGATTTGGATGATGAAATTGATGAGGGATTTTGGTTGAGGTAAATGTTGAGTACATGGTTGAGACAACACTACTACATATTGTAAAAATTCCGACGTTTTATTTGCGGCATTATGGACAAAATTGTCGATATTGTCGAAAAATAGAGGAAATTTATAAAAAAAAAGTTCATGTTGCCCGATAACGTCGATATTTCCACGTTAACATCGGTCTTTCCACGTTAACGTCTCTCTTGCCACGTTTTCCACTGGAACGTCTCTCTTGCCACGTTTTCCACTGGAACGTCACTCTTGCCACGTTTGTGAAGATGTATGTCGCAATTGCCACGTTAACATCGGTCTTTCCATGTTAACGTCGGTCTTGCCAGGTTTTCCACTGGAATGTCTCTCTTGCCACGTTTTCCACTGGAACATCACTCTTGCCACGTTTATGAAGATGTATGTCGCAATTGCCACGTTAACGTCGGTCTTGCCACGTTTTTCACTGGAACGTCTCTCTTGCCACATTTGTGAAGATGTATGTCGCAATTGCCACATTAACGTCGGTATTGCCACATTTTCCACTGGAACGTCTCTCTTGCCACGTTTGTGAAAATGTATGTCACAATTGTGATGATTGCGAAACTAGGTTTATGTGTAGAACATATCTGAGCAGGAGAATCTTGCCTTTTACCTTGAATGATTAAGGAATTGTACAAGGGTCTTCTCTTATGGATGAAATTGTATATTCATGCTTCCTATGTATGCAGTAGAGAATTTGTTGCAGTGTGATGTCTAGGAAAAGATAGCCAGGAATATTATCTAAGAGACCCTTGATAGGTCTAATAGGAAAAAGTACTTTGATCTTCCTCCTAGAAGGGATGAAAGTGTAACCATAGCTGCAGTTTGATATAGGTCTTGTGTAATGTGGGAATCATTAATTTCCTGTGAAACCTTTGTCTTGGTGTGGACATCATGCAAAAAAAAATCTAACCCCCACTTAAATGGCGAGGAAATAATACCTCAATGGTTTCAGGGAAAGGAAAGTGTTTAAGAATGGTTTGGTAAACCTAGAGAAGGGGCCTAGAAGAGTCCTTCGAACAACTAAGTCCAATATCAGATTGTTAATTGAAGGAAGAAATTGTAAAAATTGACTAAGTTTTGATTTTAGACTGATAACCTAGAGGAATTCAAAGTTTTAAGCTTAAAGGGATCGCAATCGTTCATTCAACATCATGAATAGATCCTGACCTTCCATCAGATTAGACTATGACACATGGAGAGGATGTACTCCAAACCAGAGAGGCGCGTTGATCCATCAGAGGATATCTATGGAATATTTTGAATCATTAGATTCTTTATGGTGGATGTGGTCGAAGGATTACGCTCAAAGTAACCCTAGAGACCCAAAGTGAAAGAACTTTGAAAGGAAAGGCCTGAGGGGTGATATTGGCCATAGAATAGATAGAGTCCAAGGAGAGACCCCAACCACTAGATCTATGATTCATCCCTAAGGGGGAAGTAAAAGAGTATGATGACATGCAATACCAATGTGGATATTTGGACCGTTGATCTATCGTGATCGGAGGAACTCCGAGAGTAGATGTGGAGCATTGGTCTCTTACCAAATAATTCAAGAGGATGACATGGATGGACCCAAGTTTCCAACAAGTATTGTTCCATGTTTCATGATGAATTGGTACCTATATGCAAGAATCCGGGGAAAGATGATTGACACAAGTCAGGTGGCGATGGTGCCACGTGTCCAACGGAGATTGTACCATGTGTCAAGGAAACTCTGGGTTCTTGAGAAATAACCCTGTGTTGAGTTATGCATGCCATGTGTCACATCGGG
>WSFP011356084.1:0-34160 GCA_009831015.1 Picea engelmannii | reverse complement strand
TACTAAATTATAACAAATCATTCATCAGTTAAGAATATGAAATGAAACGAAATATGAGAAACAAGAAAACAAACTCATAACCCAGTCGTGACGGAATTGAGAATCTTCAGATTTTCTTTGTATTAACTCTCAAAATGTAAAAAACTCTGTTACAATAGACACAAAAAGGTCTAGCCCTTTTTCTTTTCTTTCTGTGGTATATTTATACAGTTTTACAAATAAGATAGAATCTCAATAGTCACAATATTTCGGTTATGACAGGGAGGAGAGCAATTGCTCCATTTCTTCTTCTTTGTCTTCACTTGGTGTCCGACATTTGTCCTCGCGCGTGCTCGGTACAGGCGACACATCTTTCAACCAGCTGAGATATCAATCGCGATGGTTCTGCTTGACAGCTGGCTTCAAAGAAGTAACATTCTTGGGCTAATTGTGACAGCCTGTCTTCCATCTGCCCGTCTATGATGTCGATGGCACATAATTGCGCACTTGGTCTAATCATGCATTTGTCTATTTGGACTATGTCCACCATAGTCACTTGGGAAATCTCCGCCGAATCTTTTTCCTCTTTTTCCCTCAGATCAAGTGAGATTTTTTCCATATCCATTTGCATCAATGCCTTGGCATTACTTCCACTATCAATGCCTAGTAGATCGTCATCCATAGAACTAAAAGCCTCTTCTAAGGAATTCGTTATCTTTTTGGCTTGCTGCTTGCCTTTGGCAATGTTGTGCTCCCATTCTTTTAATAGAATGTTTCCTCTGGTTTGTTCCGAAATGGTGAACCTGGGAGTACTTCTCGAACCCCTGTTGTTTGTGGCTATCACAGCCTCTTGGAAGACGACCCGAGCTACTCCAACTTCCCTCTCTCTAGCAGATAAGTTCTTCGAAACCTGGTTGACTAGCAAACAGTTGTCCCGGATTGCTTCTACCTTGGCAAGCAAATTTCGTTGTGCAGTAAAGACTCTGCTCTGAATCTCAATCGCCTGGGATTTGAACATCCCGATGTTTATCATTCTGTTCTCGGTGATCTCCACCCTAGCCTGTAGCTGTTCGATCAAATCCCTTTGCTAGCTCGCTTGTATCTAACCATCCCGGACCACTAGCTGTGCTTTCTTGAGCTTAGTTTTGTGCAGCTCTATCTCATTTTTATCAGCCAACCTGACCTGCTCTATTCCTATGCTCGCCTGGTCTTTAGCAATCTCTGTTGTTGTGGCCAGTCTGGCTTCAAGGGTCCTAATGAGGTGATTTTTTCGTTTAAGCTGGTTTTTTAAGAGCCCGACTGAAAATTGATTTGTCGAGGCATATGCTCCTAATGTCCCTGCTATTTCAGTCGTGAATTGTTCATTCTTCTTGTCTTTTCCATCAGTTATAACTTTATATTTCTTGGCAGTTGACTCTCCTTCCTGATAGAATTCCCTTTTTACTACTGCCTTTCTTTTCTTAACGAATAAAAACTCATTCAGAGGGAGTTCTTCTACCCTTATAGGCCTCAACTCTTCATTGAATATCCATCCTGCATCAATATTTCCCTGCGTCGACTGCAAGGGGGTAACTGATGTGATAGGTTCTCTGATCTGCTTCGCTGATTTTCCCAGAGTAGTGACCAGACTCTGCTTCTTCGGTGGGTCGGGAGTCTTCATCTTTGCTTTCGGACTCTTAATTTGCTCTCCCTCATCCTGGTGTTTTTCTTGATTGGGAGTCGCATCCTTAGAGCCTTTGGCATCTTTCTGTTTTTCCTTCGACGTACTCGGACCCTCACCTCGCAACACTGCGAAAAGACAGCTACATCGATGTTCCTGGAACTTCAGAACGTCGGCTCTTTCTTCGGGTGCTAAAGTTTGTATCCAAGCCAAAATCTCGGCATAGGACCTTGTGCCTCGGAAAATGTCATCCGAGGGTGAATTCTCGTGCTCAAATCTCTTGAGCCTGCAACTGGCCAAATGATTGCTCACGACCCTCTACGGATCGTGCTTCTTGTATTCATTGGAGACCAAATTTAGGTCTTCCAGGGCTGCTACCTCGGCTTTGGCATGCCTGAAATCTAATAAAGAATAAGAATTCAAATGAATAGGAAAAGGTGGCCATACCTTCTTCGAGTATCCCTTAAGCTCTTTGCTTATACCACCAATTACTATTTGCCTAGCGACCTCATGACAAGCCAACTTGTCGGGAATGAACAATGGCAATGCATGCGGGGGGACTGAAGCCCCAAAAACTCGGAGGTCTGAAAATTCTGCTTCTACATACCAGTCTGTTATGCTGCTCAGATTCGTTATTATGTTGTCTGAGATCCGGGGTGGCAGGTGACCAAAAATGGTGACATGCAGGGGCACCATCACCCAGTTAAAGATTTCATACACAAAATTTTCCGCTTTGTTTTCCCATAATTTTGCATGATAAACGTGTATGGGTTCGTCTTCTGCCAGAGTCCAACTCCAGCTAATTAAGGGAAATGGTGTCAAAAAAAAATTTGCATCCATAATGTATGCATACATGAAGAATGAAGACGCCTTCCCATTCTCTTTCTACGCCCAATACTCTGTGACTCGACTGGTCAAGCTATTGGAAAGCATTTTTGCCCAGTCGAAGGAACTACCTTCGGTGACCCAAAACATTAGAGGCACCCACGGAAGGAAAAAAAGTGAGGTGTCCTCTCTTCTGTATAAACTGCATATCATCATGGCTACATATTTGTACTGCGGTTCTAAAGAAGCGATTGAATATACGCCATGGCTATCAGCTCTGAACTTCATGGTGTTCGAAACCCAATCTTTTATTAAACTAGACATGGTTTTATCATACTGTACACATTCCTTCTCTCTGAACTCGTCCAAGAATTTAGTGCCATATGTGTAGTCGGACGTCGTGGGTAGCTTATACATGGCTTGCAGATGTTCTGGCCTGAAAGTCCTGATGGTGACTTTCTGCTCGTTCATGATGGTTCTGGTCGGTATGTCCACATGGTCTAATGCCCATCGGACCATGTCATAATATGGAAGCAATTGTGGCCTGGCTGCTACTTTGTGCATTCCGGATTGGATGACTATTTTGTACTTGGTGGTTATATCATATTTTTTGTTGTCACTGGAGTCATCAGAATAATCTACCAATTCTGCCTGCAGAACATCTGAAACGAATGACCAATTCGGGACCGAGTCGATACTTCGAGGCGAAGTATCAATGACATTGTCTGAGCCTTGTCCCGAAACCTCAACATTGGCTTTGGATGCTTTTCACAGAGCCATGGTTGGAGATTGTGTTTTGGATCTTCTGTGATAGAAATGCATATACATACAGAAGTCAGCTGCTCAGAGATAATGTGCTCCGCGTAATATGAAATGCATTTGTTATAATGAACCAAAACTCTTATATATATTTGAAAACTCGGTACCTTTCAGAACAAGTCTGTCAAATCATATTTAGAAATAAATTTTGCCATAAAAATTCGATCTTATATTCATCGATTTACCCTATTTCCTCATTAATGCCATAAAATTTTGGTGGTTTAAAACGTCAGTTGGCATATGGAAAGAAAAAGGTTACCTTGTAAATCGCGCAAGCATCGAAACACGGGATATGTACTGATTTAGCTTACTTAATCCTATTTTACCAACGTTAATCAATATTTCGGTATTCGTTATATCGGGGATTTTACTTTAACACTTTGAATCTCTAACACCCGAAACTGCGATGATCGATTTTGGTTAATAAAAAGGTAATCTTGATTTGGGGCTCGATTAATTTCATAATTATTATATTCGCCATATCGCGACTCGGAGCTTCGAAAACAATTTTCCGGGAGGTTTGCATGTCGAGCTGCGAAACCGCAAGATCGCGATAACATGACTTAATTAAGAGGGAAAATAATCTTTGAATTTAATAATTAATTAATTACGTTTATATCCTTATCTTGATTTTGCGAGTCGGGGTTTAGACGGTGTAACTTTTGAAAAGGAAAACGCCGAGAGGCGAAATGTCGACAGAATTTTTTTACCATGGTTTAGATTTTACCTTTAACCTTGACACGGGTTACTAAGATAAGGACCTCGTGTTTTCGGCTATCAGGGCTACGACAATAAATTTTTGGATTTATTGAACGCCGAGGTGTGAAACCCCGACAACATTTAATCATGGGTTAGGGAAAACTTTACCCTTGTTACTGTCCCGAGTGAAAAATTAAAACGACTTCGCTGTTTCGTAGCTTGGTGCGTGTGACTTATATGACTTATAGTATCCGACCTACGAGATCCCGAGGTAGAACAAAAGAGGAAACGTTTTAACGAAAGGTAGGACTCACCTCGATAGTATAATAATCATCGTTGCTCGCGTGATAAATCTTCATAGATCTCGATACCTCAGAGGGAAAATATGAAAACCATCTTTAGACTTCAAGCATTAAGAATGAAATTTGTGACGGGCTAGAAAAAACAAAGGCGGCTCCAACAGGACCTATATAAAAGGGTATGGACAATGTATATCCAATGGTGCTAAGGGAAGGTAATTTGGACATCATTGGGATTCTCCTAGTCCCACTCTAGGATGGTCTTTATGGCTCAACTACAATGGATGAAACACTCATTTTTGACATGTTGGGACGGGTGATGAACAAAGAAAAAGTAGCACTAAATATATCCCTTACTTGGATAAGTATGGGTGCGTCTGGGTCTTCAAAGGAGGGTTAACATTTGGTGGAGGATGTTCGTCTATCACTTCCTCTTTGACCAAACCATTCTTTCCAAACCAAAGATAAGACCCTTCAAATTATTGGTCACCTACTTCATGTCACTTTATAGAAGGTTACACCTCTATGATTGGTTCAATTCCTCGTATTTGATGGGACCATTGTGGTGATTCAACCACAATGAATGTAATATGTGAAAATCCAACCACAATTAAATATATGGCCAACCTAGACTCAAAATCAAATAGCACACCCCTAATTAGTATAGGAAAACATCAAGCAAACTAATTTTCTTAGGGACCTTCTAAAAACAAACCCTATGGGGGAGATGAAGTCCCCTCAAGATTGGCTAGCGAAGATATGAGGATCAGTTACGATGATCTACATGAAACATCCATGATTGGTGCAAGTACCCTTTATTAAGGTGAACACCCTCCGAGGGAAATGAGACCATGAATGAACATCTTCCCTAGGTACTACAGCAACGTCCCACCTCTATTAATCTCTTTGGATACCTGAGAATGGTCACTAAGGATACCACCTCACAATCAATGAACATGTGAATAGTCGTAGGTCTGACCACACATAAGGGCAGGGTTACTGAGCCCAGAGATTCAGAGGTGTGGCACCGATGAAACCCCTATTTACGTAGAAATTGAAGTGACACCACAAACACCAAAACAAGTAGAGAGGATTAATCTCCCTACTTTCCTCAATTCAACCTCATTCTTAACTCCTCTGTTAGAGGAGGCTCCTCTCACAATGGTTCCAAGAATGGATTTATCACTCTTTAATGACTCCTAAGTTTCATTTTTGTGGTCTTAGAGAGTTTACTCTCCAATCATATTCCAAGGCCCTAAGCCTACCTAATGTCATTTCACTATAAAATAAAAGTGTATAATAAATTTTGGATTACACAATTCTTTTTAACAACTATTGTTTAAGTCGAAGAGAGATGGATGAAAATTTTTGGTGATGTTGTGACTCTTGACCCAACAAAAGAATGCAAAGATGTCAATGCAAATTTTTTCAATTCAATGAAATCTAGTTGTGCAAGGGAAAGATACTTTTCTTTGTATTTTTTTGAAAATGAAACCTCACACACACCAAGCAGCCAACAAACAATTCCTATATGATTTTTTTTTTAAGAATTGAAACCAAACTATAAACCATTGCACTCTTTCACTAACGCTTCAAAAGAAGTTAATCATGCAAATATTTTTTGTTTTCTATATTTTTCCAAATTAAATGAAAATGTTTCTTAATCTAATGAAGAACACAAATGTGAAAGGAAAACCAACAAAACAACAAGCAGAGGGTAGTGTGATATTGGTAATGATGCCTCATGGCACATTCAAATGTCTACACGGGATGCCAACCCAAAACTCACAAGGAATGAATATTAAAAATGTAAAAACCAATTTCAAAAGGAAAATCAACCAAATGCAATTATCAGTCACTCCAATATACAATTTCCGACCCCAAATTTCAAAAGAAACACTCCAATGCAATTATGAACAAAGGTCATAAAATGCTCCAAAAGGGATGATCACAAAATGAAAATTTTCATTTTATTTTTATGCTATTGTAAGGATAATGAAACATCCCTTCCAAAACTAAGTTCTAAATGTTCTCTTGTACAATAATAGGGACCCTAGGCTTCACATAAAAAAAACCCAGAAAACATTTTGCAAAAAACATATTTATTTTGCACCCTATGGGCCTTTTTTGTGGACCCTATCAGTGTAATACCCCTAGGTTGAAAATCAATTGTACATATAAATGTAAATGAACATATTGACTAGTGAGACATGGGTATTGAATCTAAATGTAAATTTAATTATACATATAATTTGGTGAGTTGATGGTACAAGGTATTTGGTTCAATTCTGTGCACATTGATTCAGTGCGCGAGAATCTCATACCAAAGGAGTGCACACATTTTATAATGTATCTTGCACCTGTGTAAGTGTGTGAGGATTGTGAATTAAAGGAAGGGTGCACACCATCTTGAGTTTTTATGTAAAATGGAGTAAGTTCACATTTTTGGGGCTAGAGTGCCTTTGTGTATATGTATTTTGAGGCCAGAGTACTTGTGTGGTTATTAGGTTGGAGAACCAGATGTTAAATGGCTAGTGATCCATGATTGTAATATGTAGTCACATGCAAATATTAATGAAATCACATCACTATTAGAGACCAACCATGTAAAAGAGTATGGGTGGATAAACTCCACTAGATAGGGAAAGGGGGATAAAAGTTAAGGATAAGGGGATAAGCTAGAGGGGATTAAGCCCGAAGGAATATTATATTAATATTCCTTAAAGTATAAAGTATGGATAATTATTTTATCCTAAGTTCTAAGGATGGGGACAAGTGGGCCCAAGGTATTTATCAACATGAAAAGTGTCAAGTTGGGAACATGCATACATATAGTTTGGACTTAGTTCATTTTCCTATAATTCTATCATCATTCCTTCACTCACTCAGTTTTTATCCGTACCTTGTTGTTACTATATTGTACATGTACCTATACTCTGGTTATCTTTGGAGTTGGACTGAAGAAGCTAGTTGTTAGGCCAGTAGGATATTGAATAGACGGGTTGTCAGGCCCATGAGAATTCTCTCCAAGTGAGAGAATTGTTGGGAATTGATTTCTAAAGGTGCCAAACTACAATGATGGGGCTCTGAGACTTCATTTCCGGTCGGTGGATGAAGCCTCGAAAAGGAAGTGGAGAAGCCAAGGGACTGTTGAGAAGAGAAGGAGCACACTTCATGGGCTAGGACATGCATGTGGGGAATGAGGGATTGTAGGTTGTTGGTTTGATTTGGAACCTGTGACTAAGTTTATTTTTTTCTGAGATACCTTAGCGTGGTTAGGAATCCTTTACCCAGGTGGATTTTATGCCCAGCTTGGGGGTGACCCACTTCTGAGGGTTATGAGCAGTGTGGTATAAGGATAGGAGGAACGTGGAACTTCTACATGTAGTTGGTGTTATTTTAATCAAATGTACATGTCAATTGTGAGTTAATTCATGTGATGCCTAAATATTTATGCATTTGGTTTAATGGGTTTTTCCTATGTATGTTGCATGCATATATTTGTTATTATTTTGTATGAATCGGTGCAATTGTAGAGTATTTTTATGATTTAAATTAGTATCAGATTTTGAAATTTTAAGTGGCATATCCTAGTTGGTGACTGGGAATGCTACAATGTGGTATCAGAGCCCAATTTTCAACACTGAGCCTGGATGGGATTAGCTAGAAGAATGTTGAAGAAGAGATTCAAAGAGAATAAATTTTTGGAGTATGTCTACAAATTGTTTGACTAAATTATTGCAGTAAAATTGAGAGAGATATCATGGGTAATGTGAAGAATCGAGCCCAAAAGTTAAAAATAATAAATTTAAATTTCTAATGGGGAAATTTAGGCTTGTAGATGGCCAAATTTTTGAGTTTACAGAGTGACAATGGCGCCCAGGAAAAAATTGGGTGAAATTGGGCAAAAGCCCCAATTTCTACAATAAAGTTATGGAGGAATTTGATGGGGAAAGGTCAAAATTCCTATGCAAAGATAAAATTGGGTTTACAGGATAAAAAAGGGCCATGTGAAGTTTAATTACAAAGCTTCTCGTTCAACACCAGACTTGTGTGGGCAAGAGATGAATATGAATTTTTTGATTCAGAATTATGGAAAAATCATTTAAGCTCAAAAAAATAATGGTGCATGAATGTGCACACTAAAATTTGGTGTTGTGCGGTGTAAAGTTGGTGATGTGTGGAAAAATAATTTTGTGTGTGTGCACACTAAAATTTGGTGTTGCACAGTGCAAATCTAGTGATGGGTAGAAAACTAATGGTGTGTGGGTGTGGACACTAAAATTTGGCGATGCACAGTGAAGAATTGGTGGCACACTCATAATATTGGTGTGAACGTGATCACACTATAATTGGCATCGCACTGTGGAGATATTGTGGTGCACACATAATATTGGTGTGCAAGGAATTTGTATTGAGCACTGGTATATATTAATTGGTGTGCGCGCAATGTTAGTGCGTAGTGTGTGCACGTTAAATATTCACAACGCGCAAAAGTAGAATTGGTGGTGCACAGGGAGTATCGGTGTGTGGTGTGAGCACACTAAACCTTGGTGTTGTGTGGTATGTATCTTGTAATGCGCACTGAATATTGGTGTGTGACACAAAAGTTGTGCGCACTAGATATTGGAGTGCAACACAAACGTTGTGTGCACTAGATATTGGCACGGGACACAAAAGTTGTGTACATTGGATATGGGTGCGCGGTGCAAGCACTACATTTTGGGCATTGCACATGTAGAAATTTCACATGCTAAGTATGCATGTATAATATATAACTGGTGCGCACAAAGCTGATTTGGCAGACTACAACAATACAAGCCAGTGATTTTTCATGAACTTTTTTGTATTTTTGAAGGCTATGTTTTTGCAGGGCATTTTTTAGGCCCTAAACAGTGTTTTTAGCTACTCAAAAAATGATGCACCCAAAGTAAAATAAAATTATATCAAATTAAAGAACTTGGAAATATATTTCTAACGGTGTATCACATTCATCAAATAGAGTTAGGATGAGTGATTTACAACACAAGCAATGGAGAGTAAATTTTAAGCCTCAGTTAAGTTTTGAAGGCCATAACTTCATGTTCCAGAATTAGATTGAGGCAAAAGAGAAATATATGGAAATATATTGAACCATATAACATAATCATGGATCTAAATTGAAATTTTGGGCATGTTAAAAATGTTAAGAGGGCATAGAAGGTACCTGTAGCATTCAGGGCCAAAAAAAATACTAATTGGCCTGAAACTTCAACAGGATGTATCTAGCATCCTAGAACCCAAAAAGAGGTGAAACTTGAACAAATTGACAAAATTACAATGATGAAGGAACCCAATTCGGATCCTATCAAAACTCTAGAAGAGAAGGTACAAAGAAGCATAAATACAATTCAACTTTGCACCTGGTTAAGGTGTGAACAAAAGGAATTCTTGGGTAATATTCAAATGACCATAACTTTCTGCTCAAGACTCAAAATTGAGAAAGGGAGTAGTCATTGGAAAAGTATTGGATAGAGGAATAGATATATACACCCATAAAATTGATTTGGGGAGTTAATTTCATAAGGAAATAGAAGAAATAATTCGGATGCATTATTGGAACATAATTGTACATAATTTTCATGAATTTGTTAAATTGTTTAGTCTAACAAATCTTGTTTCCTGCACATTTTGCAGAGTAACAACATTTAGATTAGAACAGGATCAAAATAGAGTTTAGAAGCATGGAATTCATGGAATATGCACATATTTCTTATATCCATGAAGAGGAGATCATATGGATGTATGTTTGTATGGGTAATGAAGGTACAAATTCAAATGGACATGGAGAAGGAAAGGAAGAAATCATGAACTTGGTAGAGACCATAAAAAGTATGCAAAAGGATGTCCATATTTATAAATATGATAATGAGAGGTTTATTAAAGACAAAGAGAAACAATAAGGCTTCAACATCAATTTAATGCAGAGCTTAGACATAATAGAGAAGAATATGGATAAGGAGTCTGAGTCAAGCAAATCAAGAAGTCATGAATCTCATGATGAGAGGAGAACAAAAATAAGTCTTGGTAGGCATCACCATCACTCCCCAAGGAATTCAACTAGGAGGTCACAAAGTCAAGTCCATCTCATGTCAGGAAGCATAAGAGAAAGTCTAGGGTGGATGAGCTACATGGAGAAATGAATAAAATCAAACCACATATATCCGATGGTGAGCACAAGAAGGATGAGGATACAAAGACCTTGATATTAATAATGAGGAAGTACCTCCAGTTACATAACTACTCCTCACAAGAAGAAGGAATAATTTCCATCTATCAACTCAAAGAAAAATAGTCAATGTGGTGGGACCAATTTGTGCTAGTGCAACACATTGATGAAAACAAGGTTAATTGGAGGAAATTCAAGAGGTACTTTCAAAAGAAGTACTTAACCAAATGATACTATGGTAATAAAGTGAAGGAGTTCTTCAAACTCAATCTTGGGAGTATGATGATAGATGATTATGAGAGGATATTCTTAAAACTATTGAAGTATGTTTCTTTCATCAAGGATGAACAAGTTAATATTTATAGGTATTTGAGTGGGTTATCATCATTTATTAGTGATAAGATATAGTATGATGATATTAAGACATTACAGGAAAATATAAGAATGGATCAATGCCTTTATGATCAGCATAAAGGAAGACCAACTTTCCAAAAAAACTTGGGAAGACGAGAAGAAAAACAAGATGGAATGGAGGAAGAAGGGAACTAAGCCACCATTCTTCAGAAATAATTCTCACATATAGTCAGCTTCTAAAGAAACCAAGATGACCGAGACATTGGGGAATACCAAGGAAACCACCTATTCAATGTTGGAGTTATGGAGGAGATCATGTGTACATATATTTCCCTCACATAGGTGAAAAAGTGAGGACTATTCACAATGTACAACAAGCTGATGCAGTGGAGGACATGAGAAAAAATGTACCTAGGATCTACACAGCCCTCGATAACAAGTAAGTTGAGTTTAAGTCACATATGATTGAAGTGGAAGGTAAGATCAACAAACAAACCATTGTTACTTTAATTGATTCATGAGCTATTCATAGTTATCTAGATCCTAATATGGTGGAAAGATTGCAATTTCCAAGAAGAAAGATTGGAAACTCTTGGTTGGTGCAGCCAGCTATAAGAGATAAAAGGAAAATTAGTGAGACAGTTAAGGCATTCGCAATGGACATGAATGGACTGTGCACCAGGGAATATTTGAACATCATACCTTTAGGTTCCTATTACTTCATAATTGGTATGGATTAGTTGGAACAACATCATGATTTACTAGACTTTTATAATAAGGAATTTACTTGCTTGGAAGAGGAAGGGAACTTAAGGATAGTATAGGGAATTCCTAGGGCAGTAACCATCATAGAAGTTACAACCTTGCTACTAAAGAAAAATTATAGGAAACGGTGTCAAATATTTGTAGCACATATGGAAGAGACACCTAAAGATAAGGTGGAAATATTGAAGATTATGCAGTCCTAAAAGAGTTTGAAGATATATTTAAAGAAGTACCAGGATTGTCACCCAAGCGAGATATTGATTCCTCCATCAATATGTTTCCTGGAGCAACCCCAATATCCAAGACCCCTTACAGGATGAGTACACTAGAACTAAAGGAATTCCAAATGCAACTTGAAGAGCTTCTGAAGAAGGGGTATATATGCCCAAGTGTGTCACCTTTGGGTTCCCTAGTATTGTTTGTGAATAAAAAGGATGGAACATTGAGACTTTGCATTGACTTCAGAAAGTTGAAAAAGGTAATTGTGAAGAACAAGTATCCTTTTCCAAGGATAGATGACCTCTTTGATCAATTGAAAGATGAAAAAATACTCTTGAAGAATGACCTCAGGTCAGGCTATCATCAGGTAAGAATTAAAGAAGAATACATCAGTAAAAATTCCTTCAGAATGGGGTATGGCCATTATGAGTTCACAGTGGTGTCATTTGGGTTGTCAAATGCACCCATTTTCTTCATGTGTCAAATGAATGGTATTTCAGAGAATACTTAGATACATTTCTCATTTCCTTCTTGGACGAAATTATTATATATTCTATGTCTGAAGAAGATCATGAGAAAAACTTGAAAATGGTGTTACAGGTACTGAGGGAGCATCAGTTGTCTTCCAAATTGAGGAAGTGCTCATTCTATCAAAAAAAAATTCATTATTTAAGTCATATCATTTCAGAGGAAGGAATAGCAGTGGACCTGGAAAAGATAAAGGCCATTGAGGGGTGGCCAACACCAAGGAATGTCTCTGAGGTGAGATAATTCATGGGACTTGCAAGTTACTACATAAGATTCATTGAGGGATTCTCAAAGATTGCACACTCAATCACTTCCTTGCATAAGAAGGGTTATGTGAATTTTGGGTGGACATCGAATTGTGAAAGGAGTTTCCAACACTTGAAGCATTTATTAACAAGTGCTCCAATACTAAGGATTGTTGATCGAAATGAAGACTTCAATGTATGCTTTGTTGCATGTAAAAAATGTCTTGGTGGAGTCCTTAGTATGAATGGGTATGTGTTGTGTTGTGAATAGAGGAAATTAAAGGATCATGAAAGGAACTATGCTACTCATGATTTGGAATTGGAATCCATAGTGAATTCCTTGAATATGTGGAGGCACTACCTCATGGGAAAATGATATGAGTTGAGGAAAGACCATAGTGGTCTAAAATATTTATTTGGACAGCCAACCCTAAATGTCAGGAAAAGTAGGTGGTTAGAATTTCTCAGTGAATATGACTTTGATATAAATCATATCAAGGGGAAAGAGAACAAGGTGGGTGATGCATTTAGCAAAAAGGTGCATGATATGCATTTTACTGTTATGGACCTAACCCCTCACGTAGGTAGACAAATATATTTCCATGTAATAAAGGTCAATATATAAGCCCTACCAATAATGAAGAATAAGTCAAATGTAAGAAGACCTAATAGAATCTTTCTCTTCTAGAAGGATCTTCCTCTAGATTGTTCTTTTGATAGACATATTTATTATAAATAGGATTCGAGGTATGAGAAGTTTTTTCTTGGAGATTATTGTAATAGAGCTATGCTCTGTTGGAGGTTTCCCCCTCGAAGAAGCAATTGAACATTACTCTCAATAATCAAAGTGCTCTTTCTAGTGTTATTCTGGTATTATTTTGGTATTATTGTGGTGTCATTCTAATTATATCATTGTTTATCTGCCATTTCTAGCTAATTATTTATGTTCTATATACTATTTATATTTGCAATATTACAAGTGGTATCAAAGCACCTTCCTCGGTAGAAAATTATGGGTTAAATTTTTTTCAAGGTAGAGACGTATTCTTGTGTCTTTAAGCTACATATATCTGTCGTTATGCACATAAAATCATGGTCAAGGATTCATACATGCAAGAAATACAAGTGGTACTTAAGCACACTTATGTTGGCCACCCTTGTAACCCCTGTTGGTACCCTTTCGAGTGGTAGCACATCAAACAACACCTATATACGGATCGACCTAGATCTCTTGAATCCCTCCATAGATAAAACGATCAGTCACCTGAATTCTATAGTTACACTGAGAGCAACACTTGGGAATATACTATCTAGTACCTGGGCAGTCAGGTAGTACGGCTAAGGGCACGGTCTAGCCTCCTTAGTTGGTTCCCTGAGATACTTGATCGAGTACTACTATTGGACCCCGCACATGTATCAGAGAGCTATAACACATGGAAAACCCTTGTCTGTAGAACCCTTGAATACCCTAACCCTTGGGATGGAAACAAAACAGAACAGACAAGATCTATTTCTGCACAACTATGTCTCCTGCATTCGGGTTGCAAAATTACTACACATTTCTTCCTATTAAGCATTTGGGAATTTCATCACTGCAATATTATTCAGATCGGAGTATAACTCTGCAGGAGTAAAAAAAAAAGTCTGGATCTTGTTGGCACCATTATTTGAAACCTATCATGTTGGATTTATCCCTTCACCCTTATCGCAATCATACCTATCATTTTTCAGCAAAAAAATTTTCTCGTGGCCCCGACCCCCTTCCAACACCCTTATTTGGACTTTACCCCATTGGATTCAACTCGTTTCCCTAATCATTGTGATACACTTCCCCCATAACCCATTTTCTGTGTGGTCCCACCCGCCCCTTTTCATGTTCCCTCTTCATCATGGCCCACATTTGTAGCCAAGACTCGGAAGCTCACTTCAATGCCTTGCACTCTAATTTCAAAGAAACCCAACAAGAAGAGAGACAACTCAATGCCAATATTGCCATCATCAATAAAACAAATGCATTCATCCATCAACGCCAAAATAAAACACCTCAAAAAATACCTCAAACAATACCTTACTACCCATCTTGAATCTGTCACTACGATGATCTATGCCAAGCTTCATATCCCTGTAGATATTCCCTCATCTGACCCTCCTTTGCAAACCGAAGGTGAAACTTCCTCTCATTCCCATAATTTTCAGCCCCATCACTTTCAGCGTGACCTATGCCTTCCGCATGTGGATGTGGCCAAATTTGATGGCTCGGATCCCACTGGCTAGGTAACTCAAATGGAACATTATTTCTCTTTGTATGGCATTACAGATGAGTTGATACAACTCTAGTATGGTGTTCTCCATCTAGATCAAGAACATTGGCAATGGTGGAAAAGGAGAAAACATGTCTGCCAAGGGTATGTGGCTTGGACACACTTTGTGGCAGAGATTTATGAACTCTTTTACACTGACACCAACCATTTAGGTCATTTGACAAAGTTGAAACAATCTGGGATAGTGGAATACTTTATATTTTCTTTTGAGTGATTGGTTTTTCTTACAGAGGGCATGTATGATGCTTTTTTCCAAGATTTTTTTATCAGTGGCCTCAAGGATGAGATTCATTCCCATGTCCTCATGGCTCAGCCTCAGAGTTGGGTGGAAACTACTAAAAGAGATAAGGAAGCACAACATGTTGTCTCTTCTCAAAACTGAAAACCATCCTTTATTCCTCGCACTAAACCAATCACTCACACTCCTCCTTCTACTCCACTAAAGATCTAGAAATTGACCAAGGCTAAAATGGTTGAACTCCAACTCAAAGGCATTTGTTATAATTATGATGAAAAATATTTGATTGGGCACAAGTGTAAGGAACAAAATATTTTTATGGCCACCTCAGAGGATGTTTCGAAAGACGATGTTGAGGCTCCCCTTGTGTCTGTTTCACCTAAACCCACTGACATGACCTCTCCTTTAGACCCTTCTGAAGTAGAACCGGTCATTTCCCTAAATGCTCTCACTAGATCCTCTACTCCCCAAACCCTCAAAATAATTGGTTACATTAAGCATAGGAATATCATCATTATTTTTTATAGCGGAAGCACCCATAAAAACTTTCATCGTTGCATTTCCCAAGAAACCAATTGTTATATATGTTTCGTCAATAATTTTCAAATCATGATTACCAATGGTGGGTGCATGAAATGTGGAGGGAATTGTGAAAATGTGTCTCCAAATTGGTGACTAACACATGAAATCTCATATGTTTTCTATCGACATGGGTAGTTGTGGCATCATGTTGGGTACAGAATGGATAAGGACTTTGGGTCCCATTCTCATGGATTTTAAGGAATTAACCATGCAATTCGACCAAGAGGGCCAACAATATAAGTTCCAAGGCATAATAATCGATTCCTTGGAGATCATCAGTTCTCATCGCATGGAAAAGTTGTTTAAAAAAGGTCATTCTGGCATTATTGCCCAACTCCATGCCATACAAGCCACTGAGACACCCTCTATGTCGTAGGACCTCCAATCCATCCTCTCTAAACATCAAGTGGTTTTTTCCACTCTCGATGGATTCCCTCCTTCCCATGGTGTTCATGATCATTCCATTACCCTTGTCCCAGGCAACCTTCCTCCCAATATCCATCCCTATCATCATCCATTTTCCCAAAAAAATGAAACTGAGAAAATTGTTCAAGAATTGCTCAACGCATGAGTTATCTGCCCTAGTACGAGCCCCTAATCTTTTCTTTTGGTCATTTTCCTTAAGAAATAAGGTTCTTGGTGCACGTGTCTTGACTTTTTCACCCTAAAAAAACTCACCATTAAAGAAAAATTTCCCATTCCTAACATTGATGACCTCTTGTATGAATTGAGTGGTGCCTAGTTCTTTACTAAACTTGTTCTTCATTCTAGATACCACCAGATCACTATGAATGAGGAAAAAATTCCTAAGACTTCATTTAGAACTCATGAGGGCCACTATGATTTTTTGATCATTCCTTTTGGCTTCTGTAATGCTCCCTCGACTTTCCAAAGCCTCATGAATCATGTCTTTCATCCTTTTCTCAATCATTTTGAATAGTTTTCTTTGATGATATCCTCATCTATAGTAAAACCTGGAAAACCCATCTTTATCATGTGGATTGAGTTATCCATTTATTCTCTCGTCACCAACTTTTCCTCAAATAATCTAAATGTGCTTTTGGCGCCTCAGAAGTTGAGTACTTGGGTCATCTTGTTCGAAAGGTCAGTGTCAGGGTGGATCCTAAAAATATTGAAGCTATGCAATATTGGCCTCACCCAAAGACTCTCAACAACTTTTGTGTATTTCTGGGTTTAACAGGTTATTATCGCAAGTTTGTTATGAGTTATGGAAATATTGTGGCACCTCTCACTACTCTCCTTAAAAATAATTCTTTCACTTGGACTCCAGCAGCTGCTTAGGATTTTCAAACCTTGAAGATGGCCATGTGCAGCACTCCAGTCCTAGCCCTTCCTAATTTTAGAAAGAACTTTGTCCTGGAATGGGATGCTACCGGGAAAGGAATTGATGCAGTCCTTATGCAAGAGGGTTGGCCCTTGGCCTTTACCAGCAAACAACTATTAGAGAGACATTTGGGAAAATCAATCTATGAAAAGGAAATGTTGGCTATTCTTCATGTCATGGATCTTTGACACCATTATCTATTGGGGAAACGCTTCCAAATTAAGACAGATAATCAAAGCCTCAAGTATTTTCTAGAACAATGCCTTTCCTCCCCAGAGAAACAAAAATGGGTGACTAAGATCTTTGGATATGATTATGAGATCATTTACAAGAAAGGCAAAGACAATGTGGTTGATGATGCACTTTCTAGAAAATATGAAGATGAAGGATCCCTTGTTTCTCTCTCCTTCATTATACCATATTGGATCCAACATGATCACCAGGAATGGCTACATGCTCCCAAAATTTTGCATCTAATACAACAATTATAGGCTAATTCTCCACTCTCCCTAGTACTCTTGGCTCAATTATGAGCTTCGATACAAATTCCATGTGTATTTAAGTAAATAGTCAAAACTTAAATCCACGGTACTTTCTGAGCTTCATGCTAGACCCACCGTCGGGCACTCTGGGTTTACCAAAACTTATGACCGAGTCAAATGTTCTTTTTCTTGGGATGGTATGAAACAGGACGTTCACAATTTTGTGGTTGAATGTGATGTTTGTCAACGCAAAAAGGACAAAACAGTCAAATCTCTTGGAACACTACAACTGTTTCCGATTACACCTGCTATTTGGCGGGATATATCTATGGATTTTATTGTAGCCTTACCTAAATCAGGCAATAAATCGGTCATCATGGTGGTAGTTGATCATCTTTCCAATTATTCTCATTTCTATTCTCTTCAACACCCATTTACAGCCTCCACCATGGCTCAACTTTTCATGTATTAGGTCTTCAAGCTTCATGGCATGCCTCATTCTATTATTTATGATCGTGACCCAAATTTCACCAGCAATTTTTGGCAAGAACTATTCAAGCTACAAGGCACCCAATTGCATCTCAGCACATCTTATCATCCCCAGACTGATGGTCAAACTGAAGTTGTCAACAAGTGTTTGGAAACATATTTGAGGTGTTTTGCATCAGAAAGGAAAAAACAATGGGCTCAATGGTTACCACTAGTTTAATGGTGGTACAACACTTCTTACCATACAACTACCTGCATGACTTCTCTTGAAGTGATATATGGACAAAATCCACCTTCAGTTCTCTCATACTTTCCAGGTGTCTCGAAGGTCCAGGCGGTTCACCAAACGCTTACAGTTTGAGAGGCTATTCTCCGTACCCTCAAAGATAATTTGTTCATGGCCCATAATCTCATAAAGCAACAAGTAGATCAAGGTTGCTCTGAACATCAATTTGCAGAAGGAGATGAGGTGTTTCTTTAACTGCAACCTTACAAGAAAAATTCCCTCAAGGCTGACCATTTTCAGAAACTGGCACGCAAATTTTATGGCCCTTATATCGTTCTCAAGCATGTGGGACAGGTGGCCTATTAGTTATATTTTCCAAGTCATTTAAAGCTCCATCCTATTTTTCATGTTTCCTGCTTAAAGAAGGTGATTGGAACTAAGTGCCAAAATCAAACCACCTTCATGAGTTGGACGAAGAAGGCTCCATTTGGCTACAACCACAAGTAGTTTTGGACCAACGTGAGTGTCATCTGTGTTAGTGAACCATCAAGAAAGTGTTAGTCCAGTCGAAAGATACAACTCCAACAGATGCCACTTGGGAACCAACTATTATTCTGCAACAATTTCCTCATCTCAATAATTGAGGACAAGGTTGTTTTTAAGGGGGAGGACATGTTAGGGGCCTAACCCCTGAAGTAGGTAGAATAATATATTTCCATGTAATAAAAGTCAATATTAATAAGGCCTAGAAATAAGGAAGAATAATTCAAATGTAAGAAGACCTAATAGAAGCTTCCGCTTCTAGAAGGATCTTCCTCTAGATTTTTCTTTTGATAGACATATTTGGCATAAATAGGAGTCAAGGGTATGAGAAGTTTTGTATTGGATATTATTTTAATAGAGATCTGCTCTGTTGGAAGTTTCCCCCTCGAAGAGGCAAGTGAACATTGCTCTCAGTAATCAAAGTTCTCTTTGTGGTGTTATTTTGGTATTATTGTTGTGTTGTTTTGGTTATATCGTTGTTTATATGTCATTTCTAGCTAATTATTTCTTTTCAGCATACTATTTTATATCTGGAATATTACAGTTACAACCAATAGCATGTACCAATCATATTTTAAAGACAAAATCTTAGAGGCTGGAAAATTAGATTTACCATACATGGAAATAAATACAAAATTACAACAAGGTATTTTGCAACAAAAAAGTGAAGAATATAAGCTAGCAAAATATGAAATTATCATGTACAGGGGAATAATTTATGTGCCAACTTATTAGGAATTGAAAAATATGATTTTAAAAGAAATACATAATGTGCCTTATGTTGGGCACCTAGGTTACCAAAAAACAGTTGCAGCTGTCAAGAGTCATTATTACTGTCCATGTATGAAGAAAGAGGTTGTTGATTTTATATCAAGGATTTTGGAGTGTCAAAAGGTCAAGGTTGAGCATAAAATCCTAGTTGGATTTCTATAGCCATTTCTCATTCCTAAGTGAAAATGGGAAGTTGTAGCAATGGATTTCATCACCAAACTACCCAGAACAAAAAAGTAGCATGACTCGATCATGGTAATGGTGGATAAGCTTATTAAAGCTACCCATTTTATTCCAGTAAATCTCACACACAAGGAAGCCAACATTGTTGATATTTATATGAGATAAATTTCTCAACTACATGGTATACCCAAGACAATTGTGTCTGATAGAGATCCAAAATTTACATCAAAATTTTGGAAAGGATTATTCAAGGGATTCAAAGAAAATATGAATTTTAGCACAACTTATCATTTAGAGTCATATGGGCAGATAGAAAGGGTGAATCAGGTGATAGAAGTGTAGAATTTAACCTTGTACAATATTTACTGCAAACAAATTTTCAGTAAAAGAACAAAAAAGATACAATGGAAAATACAAACATTACATAGAGATTTTTCCCCTGGAAACCCAAACTGGGAAAATCAACATATTCTATATTCATTCATAGTGATACATTGTTTACAATACAATATAAATATAGGAGCCAACGACATCCAAAACCCTAACCCAATGACCTCAATTAGTCAACAACCCTAATTCCTTAACCAAAAATATAAAACCATTGGCAAAAAAACATGTATCGAAAAATTGTCCAACAATGGACATGAAAATCGAGGCAACATGAAAAACAAGGAAAAAATGTGACACGTTTCTCGAGGAAAAAACATTTCTCAGGGGCGCTACCCCCGAACCCCCTTGCATTCCTGGCGCAATGCAGAGACTACTTCTCATGCAAAGAATATAACACATACTTAACATTCTACCACTTGTTGTTTTCTTTTCATACAGGGTTACATAGTCAACAATCCAGGGCAGCAATGCCCATGGATCCTCTACGCCAAGAGAACTTCTCAGTGCTCATAGATTTTTTTAATGAATCTGCAACATTCTTCAAAGTGTCCACCTTCATCAATAACACTTTATTTTCTTCAACCATGTCTCTCACAAAGTGATATTGAATATCAATATGATTTGTCTTTGAATGATAAGTCAGGTTCTTCGCCAGAAAAATTGCACTCTAACTATCACAATCTATCCTTACAATTTGTTGTACCAACCCAATACCTGAACACAATATTTGTAACCATATTGCTTCCTTACTTGCGTGAGTGGCTACCATCTATTCAGCTTTTGTAGTTGAAATTTCCACTACAGCCTGTCTTTTGCCCATCCAACTTATTGCTCGTCCAAACATGTTAAACATATACCCTCTTGTATATCTCCTACAATATATATCTCCATCCCAGTATGCATCCACAAATACATGTATATCCAACACTTTGTCTTATCCCGATCTTCCTTGGTAGCACAATCCATAAATAGCAGTGCCATACAAATACCTTAAAACCCTTTTTACTGTTGTCCAATGCTCCTTCCCTAGTTTTGACATATACCTGCTCCAAAATCCCAGTCCATGTGCAATGTCTAGTCTAGTATAGACCATTTCATACATAAAACTGTCAGCCACACTTGCATATGGAACATGAGACATGTCCTCCTCCTCTTCATGTGTCTTGGGACACTGATCCACAGATAACTTTATACCAATAGGAATATGAAACTTGATCGGTTTACATTCATGTATATAAAACCTCTGCAATATTGTCTTGACATATTTTCTCTGATTCAACCAGAGTTTCCTCTTTTTCCTATCTCTTTTAATTTCCATTCCCAAAATGAAATTTGAAGCACCGTGATCCTTCATGTCAAATTTAGAAGACAACTGAGTTTTCACATCCTGGATAATCTCCTTGTTGTTTCCTATCAACATGTCATCCACATACATGAACAAATAAATCAAATGATCACCAATTAATTCAAAATACACGAAATGGTCCTCTTTTCTTCTTATGAAGCAAAGTCCCAGTATATAAGTATCAAATTTTTGATACCACATCCTTGGTGATTTTTTAAAACCATATAGGGACTTTTTTAGGTTGCATACCAGCTCCTTCTTTCCCTTCACAGAAAATCCTTCTGGTTGCTTCATATTGATTTCTTCTTCCAAATCCCCATGTAGGAATGTTGTCTTCACATCCATCTGTTCTACTTCAAAATCAAATGCAACAGCAACAAATAACAAAAATCTTATAGAAGTTAGCTTGGCAACAGGAGAAAAAATCTCACCAAAATCAATTCCATCAACCTGGAAATGACCCTTTGCTACTAACTGAGCTTTGTATTTCTCCACTTTTCCTTCTGCATTCAAATTATTTTTGAATACCCATTTGTTGCCAATGGGATTTCTTCCAGTTGTAAACTCCACTAGATCCCAAGCCTCATTCTTATCCAAGGCTGACATTTCTTTGTCCATGGCCTTTTTCTAAAGATTTCCATCCGTTGAATCCACTGCCTCCTTGACAGTTCTAGGATCATCATCAGTAATAGACAAAGAAAAATTTGAACGAAAATCATATGGAGTATACCTTTCCGGTAGCCTTCTTTCTCAAACCAATATCCTCAATACTGGAGTCTGAGTATCTTCTTCTTCTAATTCATGTTCTTTTGTAGAGTCTGAATCATCATCCTTTAAATCAAACTCTATTTTATCTGGTTCTTCCTTACTTGGTAGGAATTCTTGTTTAACAATGTCCTTCATTTCTCTAAATACCACATCTCATCTATACACCACCTTCTTAGTTTCTGGGTTCCAAAGCTTATAACCTTTGAGACCATCTTTATATCCAATAAAGATACACTTTTTAGCCTTCTTATCTAGCTTACTCATGTTTTCCTTTGAAACATGAAAATATGCATCACAACCAAATACCTTGAGATGTGTGAGAGAAGGTTTCTTACCAGTCCATACCTCTTATGGAGTCTTGTCATCCAATGTTGATGAGGGTGATCTATTGACCAGGTAACATGTAG
Source organism: Picea engelmannii (assembly GCA_009831015.1). Taxonomy (NCBI): domain Eukaryota; kingdom Viridiplantae; phylum Streptophyta; class Pinopsida; order Pinales; family Pinaceae; genus Picea; species Picea engelmannii. The sequence continues at coordinate 11,470 of WSFP011356084.1, read as the reverse complement.
TACCCACTACCTCTTCCCATAATTCTTTCCCTAACCTGACACCACTAAGCATACACCTTGATTTTTCCATCAACGTCCTATTCATCCTTTCTACAACTCCATTATTTTGAGGTGTATATGGAGTATTCTTCTACCTTTCTATACCACACTTCTTACATAATTATTCAAATTCATTCCTGCAGAACTCTCCTCTATTATTTGTCCTCAACACCTTAATTATTTTCTATGTTTGATTCTCAAAAGGAGCCTTATAAACCTTTCAAAGACTGCAGATTTCTTCTTGAGGAAATATATCCAAGTATTCCTTGAGAAGTCATCTATAAATGTGACATAGTACACAAATTTTCCCAATGATGAGATCGACACAGGTCCAAAAACATCACTGTGAACTAGCTGTAAAATTCCTTCTGCCCTCATTGCACCAGAGGGGAATATTACCTGATTCTACTTCCGATATACACAATGTTCACAGAAATCAAAATCCAAAGAGCAGTTAAACATACCTTCAACCATGCCTCTACCATGTAGTATTTGAAGACCCTTCTCTCCGATATGCCCCAGTCTTTGATGCCACAACATCACCCTTTCTCCAAAGACTACAGGATTTATTTCTTCTTCAAATCCAATATCAGGAAGAATGGAACTATTACACCCACCACTAATAATGCTTCCTTGCAGCTTATACATAGTTCCAATCCGAACTCCTTCCAAAACAACCATTGCTCCTTGAACCATCCTCCAGGTTTCCTTTTCAAATATTGTTTTTACCCCTGCATCGTCCATTTTCCTTACATAAATCAAATTTATGGCCAATCCTGGGATATTAAGAACACCAGGTAGTGTTCTAATCCTTCCATCTATAAGCCTCAACTCAACTTTTCCTTGAACTATGATTCTGGTTGTTGAGTCATCACCTACGAAAACATTACCTCCATCATACCTTTCATATTCACAGAACTACTCCCTATGGTGAGCCATATGAAAGGATGGACTTGAGTCAACCAACCATGTCTCATAATCTACATGTGTTCTTGAAGAATCCAAGTACACATCCCCTCCTTCTTCCTTCGAGGTATTTTCTTCTGTAGAAGGATATTGTTCAGATCCCTTCTTTTTCTCAACTTTGGATCTACACTGCTTCTTGTAGTTCCCTTATTTTCCACGTCTCCAACATACCTTTACAAAATTTCTGGGATATTTAGATCTACCCTTAGACTTAGATCTCTCACTTGAGAACTTATATCTATTTCTTTTGTGGGAGCATCCTCTTGCACATAATCTATACGTGCTCTTTCCTTCCATATGTGTACGTGTATGTGATTCAGGTGGAGTAAGAGGGAGACTTTCAAGTGCATCTGGTGTGCATATTGGACTGGAAGATCAAGCAACTTCATAATTGAGTCGTAGGACTAGTAAAGGTCTAATGGATCTGGTACAGTCCTGAAGATGTAACTTGGGAGCATGAGGATGCTATGCGGGCATAATACTCGCATATTTTTGAATACTTTTGAATTCTTGATTGTATATGTATATACTGCATTGAGGATAGTGCATAAATAAGGGGGAGGGAAATGTAATACCCCTAGGTTGAACCCCAATTGTACATATAAATGTAAATGAACATATAGGGTAGTGAGTTGTGGGTACCAATTGTAAATGTAAATGTAATTATACATATAAGTTGGTGGGTTGATGGTACAAGGTCTTTGGTTTGGTTCTACGTGCATTGAGTCAATGCACAGGAATCTCATACCAAAGGAGTGCACACATTTTATAGTGTATCGTGCACCTGTGTAAGTGTGTGAGGATTGCACACTAAAGTAAGGGTGTGCACCATCTTGACTTTTGCGTACAATGGAGTAAGTGTGCAGTTTTGGGGCCAAAGTTCCTTTTTGTATATGTATTTTGAGGCTAGAGTGCCTGTGTAGTTATTAGGATGGAGAGCCAGATGTTAAATGGTCAGTGAGCCATCATTGTAATATGTAGTCACATGCAAATATTAATGAAAATACATCATTGTTGTAGATCAACCATGGAAAAGAGAATGGGAGGATAAACTCCATTAGATAGGGAAAGGGGGTTAAAATTTAATGATAAGGGGCTAAGCTAGGGGGTATTAATCCAAAAGGAATATTATATTAATATTCCTTAACATATAAAGTATGGATAATTATTTTATCCTAAATTTCTAAGGATGGGAACAAGTGGGCCCAAGGTAGTTCTCAACATGATAAGTGTCAAGTTGGGAACATTCAAACATATAGTTTGGACTTATTTCATTTTCCTATCATTTTATCATCATTCCTTCACTCACTCATTTGTCATATGTACCCCACTGTTACTATATTGTACCTGTACCTGTACCCTCGTTAGCTTTGGAGTTGGACTGAAGAAACGGGTTGTGAGGCCCGTAGGATATTGAAGAGACGAGTTGTCAGGATGTGAGAATTCTCTCCAAGTGAGAGAATTGATGGGAATTGATTTCTGAAAGTGCCAAACTATAAATACAGGGCTCTGAGACTTCTTGTTTGTAACATACCCAGCCACCCACGGGTCAGGGTATGCTAGCATCAAGCCCCCCCTTGGACTCCGTACTCTTACCGATACCTTCTTTTATTAATAAGAACACATAAGACACAGGATTTAGCGACATGCACAACAATATCCATCAAGCATGCATAATATAAGATTTAGTTAAGCGATAATTAAAATACACAATGGAATACATTCATACACAGATAATAACATCACAATAGAGAGCACTTATCTTTATAAAAAGGCAACACCAACTGGCTGCAGACCAAGGACATTCCATTCAACTGTAGACACCACTACTCCAAATATCAACAGCAATGTCACCCCTGAGCTAGGGCTATGAATCCACAAGAACGGTTCCAAAGTGTACTTGGGTTCCCAAACCAGTCATCTCTCAAGCTTTCACAGCTTTCCCATCACCCACAACAATCAAAGTACCCATATCTCTTCCACCCAGCCTGTACCACCCAAGAGAATGGACCTCCACCCTTCTCTGCCACACAGTCCCTTGGGCAGTCCTTCTCCTTTTTCGAGGGCCTCCAGCATAGATGGTCCAGAATCTCAATGCTAGAACTCTCAGGACTCACAGTTGTGAGAAAAATAGGGCACAGGCAATGCATCTCAGACATGCAGACCCTAGGTCATGGCTAGATTGCACCAGCGACCATTACAACCAACTATCCTGTGACTAATTCTTAGCAGTTCGGTTCCCTTTTCTAGTCCAGGACGTAGGTGAGGATGGATCAATGAATGGTTGAGTCAGTGCATGAGGGAAATGAATGAGCATATAGGAAAATAAGCAAACCAACCATCAGTTGAACACCCCCATCAGACCAAAGGAAAATTTAAGTAACTTCATGGGGAATCAAGAAAATCCTGGACTTCCCTAAGAATCTCACGTAACTGATCCCCTCCCTTAGGAAAAAAGGGTAATTAACATAGGAATAAACACTTATCCCCTCAATCCCCCTCTCTTGTGGAATCATAGCCCCCTATAACTCTAGTCCTTGTTCGTCTAGTAGCCAACCATGTATTTATTATTAATAATGATAGAAAACATTACATGTCTTGGGCACACTGGCCTTTTAATAATTGTTTCAGCACCCTAGCCTCTCAACATTGTAACAATACATTATTTAAAATGGGGGTTCAAAACCTGGAGTGTTACATCCCCTCCCCCTTATTTTGGCACTGTCCTCAGTGCATATACAAAATAGAGATCAAAATCTCAAATTTATTCAAAAATTTACGGATAATCTTCCTGCATGGCATCTTCATGCTCCCAGGTAGAATCTTCAGGACTGTAGCAAGTCCATTGAACTTTTACTAGCTCTATAAATCGATTCCAGAGCATTTTTTCTTTTCTGTCCAATACTCACACTAACTGAACCTGAAGATCTCCCTTCATCTCTACCTGAATCAGATGCCAATCAATAGCATGTTTAGGGTCATGTACATATTTATTTAGTAAAGATACATGAAATACATTATGCACATTCATGGAGGTAGGCAATGTAATCATGTATGCAAATGTCCCTATTCTATCCAATATTTCAAATGGACCATAGAATTTGGATGCCAGCTTGGTACAACTACCCAATTTCAAAGATATTTTCTTGGGATTCACTTTCAAAAGTACATGCTCCCCTACTTTAAATTCTCTAGTTGTCTTGTTCTTGTCTATATAAAAATTTTGTCTATCCTGAGCTGCCTTTAAATTCTGCTTGATCTTAACCACCTGGTCTTCCATGTCCTTGAGCAAATCCAACCCAAGTACCACTCTATCTACTGGGTTGTCCCAACTTATTGGAGTATCGCATTTCCTACCATACAAGGATTCAAATGGGTTCATTCTTAATGAAGCTTGATACCCATTATTATATGCAAACTCAACCAAGTGTAAGTAATATTCCCACTTAGATGGTTTATCCATCACATACATTCTTAGCATATCTTCAATTATTCGATTGACTCTTTTTGTTTACCCATCTGTCTGGGGATGATATGTTGTGCTAAAGTTTAGATTTGTGCCAATCCTTTAAACAAACCCCTCCAAAAATTGGAGGTAAACTTTGTATCTCTGTCCAAGACAATTGTCCTAGGTATCCCATGTAACCTAGCAATTTCCTTCATGAAAATTTCTACAATATTAGCCATTGTATGCGTTATCTTCACAGGTACAAAATGAGAAGCCTTTGTTAATTTGTCAACCACCATGATTGAATCATGTTTCTTATTCTTTCTAGGTAATCCTATGATGAAATACATGGTGATCACTTCCCATTTCTTCTCTGGGATTGGCAATGGTTGCAGCAAACCCACTGGGTTCCTATGCTCATCCTTCACCTTCTGACATTCCATACATTGAGCGATGTAATCAGCAACATCCTTCTTCATTCCCAGCCAAAAGAACTGGCTTCTTACTACTGTAATTTTTTTCTGGTAATCGGGATGTCCAGCATAAGGAACATCATGCATTTCCTTCAATACCAAATTCCTCAGTTCTCCATAGCTAGGAACACAAATTCTATTTTTATGCATGAGTAATTCGTCTTCCCTTATCTCATACTCCTTTATTTTCTATTGTACGTTTCCTTGCTTTAAGTTTTCCTTTACCTATAGGTAATGCTAATCTGTAACAATACCATCTAAAATTATACTCTTCAAGTCTGACTGATGCATACTAACAACAATAGCATGCATGAGATGCACTCTTCTACTAAGTGCATCGACAAATTTATTCTCCTTTCCTTTGATATGCTTGATATCGAAGTCATATTCACTTAAAAATTCCAGCCATCTTGTTTTCCTAGCATTCAAGGTCGTATTTTCAAAAATATACTTCATGCCAATGCGTTCTGTCCTTAATTAGAATTTCTTCCCCATGAGATAATGCCTCCACATCCTCAAGGCATGAACACTGGAAGCAAGTTCCAAGTCATGTGTGGAATAGTTCCTCTCATGTTCCTTAAGCTTTCTAGACTCATATCCAATGACATGTCCATTTTGCACGACGAATCCCCCAAGTCCTTCCTTACATGCGTCTGTACATACCACAAAACTTTCATTTGGGTCAGTAATCTTTAACAGAGGTGCACTAGTAAGTAATTTCTTCAATAGAATAAAATTATTTTCACATGTGAGTGTCCATTCAAACTTATTTCCCTTCTTTTGCAAAGAAGTGATGGGATGAGAAATCAAAGAGAACCCTACTATGAACCTTCTGTAGTAGCCAGCTAATACCATAGAAGATATGATGTCTGACACATTTCTGGGTGTTGTCCATCCTCTAATGGATTCTATATTCTTTGGATCTACTGCTATGCCCTCCTCTGAAATAATGTGTCCCAAGTAATGGATCTTCTTTTGATAAAAATAACACTTACTCAACTTTGCATACAACTGATGTTCTCTTAGTACTTGCAACACCAGTCTTAAGTGATGTTCATGCTCCTCTTCAGAATTAGAATAGATAAGTATGTCATCCAGGAATACTATGAAAAACTTATCCAAATAATTTTTGAATATGTCATTCATTAAGAACATGAAGGCAACTGGTGCATTGGCCAGTCCAAATGGCACCACTACAAATTCATAGTGCCCATACCTGGTCCTAAAGGCTATCTTATGAATGTCTTATTTATTGATTCTTACCTAATGGTATCCTTCCCTCAGATCAATCTTTGAGAATATCTTTGATCCTCTTAGTTGATCAAAGAGGTCATCAATTCGGGGTAGAGGATACTTGTTCTTTATAGTGTACTTGTTCAACTGTTAGAAGTCAATACATAGCCTCAAGGTTCCATCCTTCTTTTTGACAAAAAGTATTGGTGCTCCCCAAGGTGAAACACATGAACGTATGTACCCTTTCTTCAACAATTCCTCCAACTGAATTTTTAATTCTTTTAACTCTGGTGTGCTCATTCTGTGTTGGCACAGGGGTAGACCCAGGGTTCAATGCTACAACAACGCACCAACAAAACCCTAACTATCGTCCCTTTCGAAAACACCTGAGAAGCAGATGAAGTCTCACCTGAGGTAGAGGCAGGGGTGGTTGCAGGACTCAGATGTCTACAACCTTAGTTGGGACTCAGATATGTAATTCTAGTATTTAATAGATAATTCAATGGTAAACCTTCATCAATATCTAACCAATATCTACTCCGTAGATAAAATAGAGCATCACATCATTCACCCAGATCTAATGTATCTAAGCACTTAACATAAGGAATTAGATCAGATCAACACATTGCACAAACCAGAGAAACACATCATCTACATGGTTCACCCCCACCCTAGGGCTACGTCCACCAACTCTTCTTCTTTATTAGCTTCTTCAATTAGATATATGCACAAAGCCACAAAAACCCTACTCCGCATAGGACAAGAGATTTGCACACCTTGCTAGATCCTCCTTCCTTGCATTCAACACAAATCCCTTCACAGTTCATTACAACCACTTTCACTTAGCTCTGCAAGTCTCTCATAGTATGCACAAAGCATTTACAGGCCACACTTTCACTTAGCACAACATCAGATATATGCCTCTTCTCTCCTCTTTCCTTACATCACCTAGACATCTACTTTTATATTACAAAATAGGTCTAAGAATGGGTAAACCCATGGGTCAACATTCCCATACCCGTTACATATTCCCAAATCCCAAAAAGCACCCAAAAAGGGGCCGAGATACCATGATCTCTGCTTCATCTTGCGCTTCACCTTCGATAGGTTGTCGAAGTCCAAAATGGTCAAACTTGACCAAGGATCTCTCAAAAATTGGTCGAGGGCCAACAGGCCCCCAACACTCACCTATGACTCATCCCGAGTCACTCTAATGTAGGAAGTTTTACTTAGAAAGCCTCGAACTTGGCTCAAGCTGCTTCAACTTATTGTTGTACTATGATCTCTTGTTCAACAAACTCTTGGATGATTGCATCATTCACATGTCCTTCCAGGCATTGTTCAGCTACATTAACACACTTCTCTAGTTATGCTCCTCGGCCTTCAACTTATGTGAACAATTGGTAGGCCTTATCTTGCACGGGTTGGAGTCTCTAAGTTACTTCCATAAATCTGCTCTAAATAGTGTGAATTTGTTGTTGGGCGATGCATTTCTCTTGAGATCTCTTCATTCTTTCCATAGTTGATAGGAGCTTCAACTGTGCCTGTATCATTTCAACGTGATACTTCGCCTCTTGGAGCTGCAACTCCATTTCTCTTAGTTATGGAATCTCAGCGAGTCGCTCATATGTTAGGGCACTGCGATCACTCAGTTGCTTGCATTCCATAGCAAGGGCCTTTATTCTCTCAACTATGCTCCAGATAGTTGCTTCTCTTTGGTCCTTCACATCCTGTGGGGTCTCGGGCACTGCGCATAGTTCTAAGTATACGATGTGTTGTTGTAGATATTGGCTCACTTATTCAAGCTGCTCTACTTCTTATGTAACGTGATCTTTTGCCTTTATTTATATGGTTGTCATAGAGTGAAGTGCTATGTTGACTTCTTCCTTTACTTCGAGTTGCTTGGCGAGCAACTGCTCTTTTCCTTGTTGTATCTGTGCTTTTTCTTCATCAAACTTCGCTTGGAGGGAAATATTTTCCTGTTTTGCAGCTTGGCGTTGTTCTACAAGTACTCCTTGTAGTTGCATCAAGGCCTGGGTGGCTTGCTCTGTTTCCTCTTGTGCTTTTCGAAGGCGAGCTTTGACTGTATCAGCTAATCGGTGGAGTTGGGTTGGCTTATCTCACAGCTCTGGTGTTCCCAATGGTATAGGTGCAGTGGAGAATGCACAGATGGACTGTAGTGCTTGTTGTACCCCTTGGAGTTTGATTTCAATGCTATCATACATTGCTTCCTGCTTGGCCTCTTGTTTTTCTGTTATTTCCAGTGAAGCATCGTTCAAGGTTGTTATGAGGAAGTCAAAGTCATTAGAGGTGAGGACAATCTTGATCTTGGTCATGGAGGATTTCTATTTCTTTCGGGAAGAAGGTTTCGGAGGAAAACCCTTCCTCCTCTTTAGCAGATCAACCTCACCTCCTTTCTTCTGTTCGAATTCTTTTTCATATAACTCTTCACCATCACCTCCTTTCTCTGGTGATATGGAAGTAGTCTTCATGGATGCACTATCTAATCCTTGGACCTCTTCGGTCTTCTTTGTCCTACTAGGTCCAAGTGTATCCTGCGCAGTTTCTAGGATGTCGATGTCGGATATCTTTGTGGGGTTGGCAGGGATAAGGAGGTCAGCAGACCATTCCTTAGTAATATCCTCTAGATCCTCCTCCGTCAGTTTGTAGTAGGACTAAAGTTGTTGCTTATGTTCATCAGTGCGCGTTGTAATATATATGAAATGTTGATCTGTGTTGAACTTCATTAAAGGTCAGAATTGGTGTAGAGTGTTCGAAGTCATGCAAGGCTCAGACTGGATGGCTCTCTTCAGCTGATCGTAGTAGGTATGAAAAACAAAATTTAACTGCCACTGTTTGTTCATATCGCTGGAATACCAAAGTGTACTGAACTTCATGGCTAGTGACTCAAATGGCTCAATGTCGGGGAAGGTTGCACCTTTTGATATCTCCCAGATGATGAATGCAATAAGGATCAAAATCCAACAAAAATGGAATTCGTAACCTTGATCTTGTGCTTCTCTGCAGTCTATTTCCAATTGATTCACTAGGTACTTCACCCAGTTCATCTGTAGGCCTTCCGCGCACTTCCTTGCGAGGTCGACTACAAAGCCGGTGACTTGGGTAGGTTGGTTATTTCTTACTAACATCCCTACAATCAACTGAAAGGGGAGGCACACTATGCTAATTTGGATAGAAACTACCTTGTAGCCTTGTGCCCCCTTCTCGACATCATCGTAGGTTTCCTTGATCTTCTGTGCTAGAGCGTGATCCATGGCTTTTCCTGGATAAATATCTTGTGGATCAGGTCCCTGCATACTCAACCCTATGATCTGATTTATCAACATAGGATCAACTATGATATGGTGGTCTAGCCACAAATAGATGCCATGGTAACAAGAAAGTAACAACTTGACACAAGCATTCACCTCTTGGTGTGTTCTGAAGTGTGGGATATTCATGATGTTTAGTAGGGTGTACTATGGGAGGTTATGGGTCCATGTCTGAGGGATTATCTTTGAATTCTTCCCCTTCATTCTAGTCAGGTAATTATGTGGGGCAAGCATGGTATACACTTTTCGATCGTCGAGGTTGAAGTCGTTGAACTTCAACGCTGCAATCATGTCTTGGTCTTCTCGAACTACACGGATCCCCTTCAGGAGGTTCGTAGTGACCAAGGTGTACTTGAAATATCTAGGCACACTATCTCAATTTACTGCACCACTCAAAGGTGGTATGTAGGTGGGTAATATAGTCAGGATCAATTTGGCATTCGCTAGATCATCCCTATGCTTGGTTCTATTTTCATCTGATGGTCGGGATGGTCCGGCTCCACAAGAAGTCGATGGAGAGGCTTGCAGTCCTCTCGTCGATGATGATTGTACCCATGTAGACATCGACATGACTCGTTCATTCATGAGGTTGATCATAACTTCTTCGACAACTCTCTCTACTACACTGAACTTGTCTGACATACACGCTCGGGGTTGGAAATCTTCGGGTTCAAGGAGTAACTTAGACACTGCAATAGGATAGAAGGAAATACAGTGCAATTATCACTGTATAAAATCAACAAGTCTGTGGGCTCAAATTCATGATTAGGAAAAGTGTTCTCGGTGCATGGCATGACGAGATAAATAGGTAACTCGGCAATGGATCGCTTGCAATGGATATGAAGCCTTCATGAACTTTGTTCTGTCCATTATGGTGTGGTCCCAATAGTCTGATGGTGAGATGTCTAGTCATAAATTCCTTTCTAATCGTTTGGAGCGTTGGTCTGATGGTTATAATGTCCCAAACGGCTATATTGCTTCACCATGGCGAAGTGCCATGTGTCGCTGTGCTGATATCCCAGCGAAGCTCCAATTTTGCAAAGTTTCCTTCTGCGAGGTTCCTTCTGGATATTTCTGCAACTTTTCGATCTTATCTCTCTTCTTACTTAGTTTTCTAGCCTTCTTTCTAGTGATCTTCGTCTCGGTATTTATTTTCACATTTTGATTCTTATCTTCTTTTGACATAGTGACTTCACGTTGTTGAGATTATTTCCTAGGATTCAAGGGTAATACTTTTTTTTTTATCTAGGATAGGTGTTTCAGTCTTCTGTGGGTCCTCTAGTGTTATTGCAACTTTGATATCTATGTCGTTGTTGTTAAATAATTGTTATTTTTTCTTCTATTCTTCAATCAAGTGTGAGATCCTTTCATTTATAAAATATTTTAACTCTTGCTTCTTCTTCTCTAAGACTTCTTCTTCTTCCTTCCTTCTGGCTTGATCTCTTTCAATCCAAGGTCTTCCTAGTAACATGGTAAATGGAGTGCTGTCCTCAATAAATTTAATGATCTCAAAATATTCTTTTGTCGAAGTTCCATTGACATTCATAGGTATCTGAGCGAGCTTCCCACATAGAATTATCAGTTTTCCTCTGAATAACCTATTCCTCCCAGTGAAGGAACCATAGCAGGCTTTCATAAATGTTCTTGGGTTCTTTCTGTCATAATATTCACCTGTGTTTCCTCATCCAAAACACAGTCAACGTCGAAGTCTCCTAATCTTGCTTCAATGCATTCTTTTTCTTTGAATATCTCTAATAATATGACATGTCGGTGGTCATTCAGGGTTTCTCTCATCTGTAACAATACTTTCTCTGATTCTTTCTAGGATTCTGCCATAATCTGTTAAGGTCCTAACCCGCACATAGGTAGATCAATGTATTCGGATGTAATAAAGGTCAATATTAATAAGACCTTTTAATAAAATAGAATAAGGCGGATGTAAGAAGACCTAATAGAAGCTTCCGCTTCTAGAAGGATCT
>ML847969.1:41372-55356 GCA_009831015.1 Picea engelmannii | reverse complement strand
CTGACTCAGTTTCATTGAGTGTGCAGGGTTTCAGACCTTGAGGATGCAGAGGCATCGGTGGAACTCCCTTGGACTCCGGATTGAGTCAGGGAGTGGGCTATTTGGGTTGTTTCATTTACGGTGATATTGTTTTGTTTTGATGAGAGGCTATTGATTTTATGGTTTGTTGTTGACATGATCTGACATGATGGTTGATGATGCAGGCTGACGATATCTTTCCGACCAAGACTCACATATGGAGTAAAGGGGCCACACATGATTCCAGAGAGGATGAGGGAGAGGTGTGAACAGAAGCCCTACCACAGCCTACTAGCACTCCTGCCGTGGCTCGAACTGTAGGTTAACGATTACCTAGTTCGAGAGGATCAAGGAGGATGACATCCCTAAGACCGCTTTTAAGATGAGATTTGGACATTACGAATTTACTGTTTTACCATTTGGACTGACAAACACCCCAGGGGTATTCATGAGCTTGATGAACGGGGTGTTCTGCAAGTACTTGGACAAGTTCATCCAAGTATTTATTGACGATATTTTGATCTACTCTCGGACGACGGAGGAGCGTGACGAGCACTTGCGCTTGGTACTACAATGTTTACGAGAACACAAATTATATGGGAAGCTATCCAAATGCTCTTTTTATCAATCAAGGATTCACTACTTAGGGCATGTCATCTCCGACGAAGGTATCGCCGTGGATCCAGCCAAGGTTGAGGCTATTATGGAATGGCCTGCACCGACAAATGTCACAGAAGTGCGTAGTTTTATGGGTTTTGCAGGATACTATCGACGGTTTGTCGAGGGATTTTCGAAGATAGAAAACCCGATCACGGAATTGCAGAAGAAAAACAAGAAGTTTGTTTGGACAAAGAAATGTAGGGAAGCATTTAGGAGGCTTAAGGAATTTTTGACAACAACGCCAATACTAAAGTTCCCTGACATGGACGCAGACTTCTTGGTATGCATTGACGCATCCAAGGAAGGGTTAGGCAGAGTCTTGATGCAAGACGGATGAGTGATTGCTTACATTTCGAGAAAACTGAGACGGCATGAGGAGAACTACGCAACGCATGATTTGGAGTTATTAGCCATTGTATATGCCTTGAAGGTTTGGAGACACTACCTTGTTGGACGAAAATTTGAATTAAAGACTGATCATTGTGGACTACAACACATTTTCACGCAAAGAGACCTGAACGCACGACAACGACGTTGGTCGGAATTGCTTAGCGAGTATGAATTTGAGATTACTTACATAAAGGGAACAATGAACTGAGTGGCATATGCTTTGAGTCGGAGGCCACGCATCGTTTTGGTGTTGCCTCTTCAGACGAATCTACGTGAGAAGATTCTCACCTTACACCGTGACGATGACTGGTACAAAGAAGTCGAGGATTTTATTGGACAAAACACAATGATGGTACCATGATATGAGGGATATTAATTTGATAGCGATGGTTTATTGAGGTTTAGAGGTCAAATTTACGTACCGCCAAATGACGAGTTGAGGATGTTGATCCTGAGCGAGGCTCTTAGAGCAGTTTACATGGCTCACCCAGGAGTCACGAAGATGAGGGCAGACCTTAAACCCTTGTTCTCATGGAAAGGAATGAAGACCGACATAGTCAAATTTGTGGCTAGATGTCTCGAGTGTCAGCAGGTAAAGGCTGAGCATAGACACCCGACAGGACTACTTCAACCGCATGTCGTTCCAGAATCGAAATGGGAAGTCATTTCGATGGATTTTATTGTTGGATTGCCACTGAAGGCAAGGAGACACGACTTGATTTTTGTGGTAGTAGACACTCTGACGAAGAGTGCTCACTTTATTCCTGTGTGTACGACGTATCAGGCACCGGACATAGCGAGAGTTTTTATCAGTGAGATTGTGAGGCTGCATGGCGTGCCTAAGAAGATTATATCCGATCGAGGATCGTTGTTTACCGGACGATTTTGGATGAGTTTTCAAGAGGCCCTGGGAACTCAACTTAAGTTTAGTACTGCGTATGACCCAGAGACTGACGGACAGACAGAACTTACGAACCAAACCTTGGAAGACATGTTGCGCATGTACGTGATGGACCAACAAAGGCGTTGGGAGGAATTCTTGCCTCTCGTAGAGTTCGCTTACAACAATAGTTACCAGAGCACCATTAAGATGGCGCCTTTTGAGCTTCTTTATGGGGGACCGTGTCGGACGTCCTTGAGTTGGGATCGGCTTGAGGATAGGGTCCTGGTGGGACCAGAAGCGATCCAAGAAATGGAAGAGCAGATGTAAACCATAAGACAAAGGATAAAAGAAGCGCAGGATCGACAGAAGAGTTATGTCGATGCGCACCGAGTCGACCGTACTTACGAGGTCGGTGATCGAGTCTTCTTGTGGGTTAAACCGCATAAGAGTTCGATCAAGTTTGGAAAGGGAGCTAAACTCTCTCCTAGGTTCGTGGGACCTTTCGAGATTGTGGAGAGAAAGGGGCCCATGGCCTATCGACTAGCCTTGCCTGATTCTTTGAGGCATATGCACGATGTTTTTCATGTATCTGTTTTGAGACATTATATTAGTGATCCTACACACGTGATTGACATGAGTTCCTTGTAGGTATCGGACGAGGGAGATCTCATGGCTGAGCCAGTTCGCAATTTTAGATCATCGCGTTCGACAGTTACGACATCGAACGGTAGATCAGGTCAAGGTCCAGTGGGACAATTATAGTCCACACTCGGCGACCTGGGAGGACGCATATGTTATGCGCCAACAGTTTCCAGTTTTTTTTGATAGATAGACTTATGATACTGTGGTACTTATGATATAGTGGTACATTTATTTCGGTACTTATACTGAGAAACTTCGGGACAAAGTTTAGACCAAGAGGGGTTGTATGTAACATACCGCTCTGGCGTACTTACCAAACTTATTCTTTGAGGACACTTGCTCGCAAGTGATCTGGATTTTTATGATGATAAAACTTTTTCCTTCATTATGATGCGTTAAGTTATATGACAGAATGTTTTTACTACTTTGATGTAGACAGGTGTTGCTGACTCAGTTTCATTGAGTGTGCAGGGTTTTAGACCTTGAGGATGCAGAGGCATCGGTGGAACTCCCTTGGACTCCGGATTGAGTCAGGGAGTGGGTTGTTTCATTTACGGTGATATTGTTTTGTTTTGATGAGAGGCTATTGATTTTATGATTTATTGCTGACATGATCTGATATGATGGTTGATGATGCAGGCTGACGATATCTTGTCGACCAAGACTCACATATGGATTAAAGGGGAAACACATGATTCCAGAGAGGGTGAGGGAGAGGTGTGAACAACATCCCTACCACAACCTACTAGCACTCCCGCCGTGGCTCGAACTGTAGGTTAACGATTACCTAGTTCAAGAGGATCCACAGTCGCTCATGATGATTATATAGGGTGCGCAATAAGTTGGGGGATTTATTCCTTAGATCCCTTAGTCTCCCACAAGTTCACCTAGCAGAGTGTTGACTCCAGGGGTTATAGATGTCTACCAATCCATCAAGTCAGCGAGTGGCACCCTTGGAGCACGTGGTGCATCCTGAAGGGCACGTCGCGCAAAGAAAAACAAGTTAGCGAGTGGCACCCTTGGAGCACGTGGTGCATCCTGAAGGGCACGTCGTGCAAAGAAAAACAAGTCAGCTAGTGGCACCCTTGGAGCACGTAGTGCATCCTGAAGGGCACGTCGCGCAACAGAAGCACACGAGGCGAGTGGCACCCTTGGAGCACATAGTGCGTCCTGAAGGGCGCGTCGCATGCATGATGATGATGAGACTACCTAGATGACCCTAAGACCTTAACGCCTGATAAAATTCTTAAAACGAATCCCCTAATGAATTGTCGCCTAGTTCAGTCTGAACCAAAATTTAAAACACCTCTAAGATAAAATTTTGACTAGCCTTAAGAGAAGACCCTCCAAAAATAAAATTAAGGACGTAAACTAAAACCCTCCTAAGTGTTAGTTAAGTCTACTTAAAATATAAGGGGGTAAAGTAATGAGGGAGTTAAATTAATTGAAACCCAAGGTTTTTAAATTTTAAAGAAGAAATAAAATTATTAAAGCGTGGGAGTATAAAAATTTAGGATTCTAAAAAAATATATTGAAAGGACTTAAGCGCATTTATCATTTTGGGTTTAACTAAAGATAATAATAATAATAATAATAATAATAATAATAAAAAGAGAGAAATAAAAAAAAAATAATAGAAATAAGGAAACTTGGAATAAAGGAAACTTAATAATGAAAAGTAGGAGACATAGGGTAAAAATAAAAAAGGAATCAACATTTAAGGAGTTACCAAAATTCAGAAACTTCATTTTAGGAAAGTGATTAAAAGCATGAGAGGGGATCTAGGAACCCTAAGAGAAATTTTAGGAGCGACTTTAGGGGGAGTGAGGGAATTGAGTCTTTTAATTATTAAAAAGAAATGAATTTTTGGAGAACCGTGGGGATTCGTGACACTTGGACGACAGTGAATTTATTTTGAGGGTTGTCATAAAAATTTAATTAATAATGATTTAGGAAAGTAGGTGGGTCTCAATTTCTATAAAAGAAGGGGAAAAGAAGGAAGAAGGGGAGAGGGGTTAGCGTAACATTCCGTTGTCGAATTGTGGCTTGACTGATTTCTTGTGAGGAGTTGGGTTTATCTCAACTGTATTGGAGTGGTAGCTCGGCCTTGGAGGTGAGCTGAGAGGATATTCTTATCTCTGGATCTTGTGTGGCACCTTTGCGGCTCGAGGGGCTAAGGGGGAAGCAGAGTACCCCTAGCGATTGGCTGGGAGGTACCGGTGAGGGTTCCACGGTCGGCAAGCAGGAGCGGCAAGGAGCGGGGGACTTCGATCGAGGCACGGACAACATACCAGGCCTGCACAAGGAAATAGGTACACTCATTTATTTTATTGAGTATATAGCATTAGATATTAAGCTGAGAACTGTAAGATGATTGTAATGTTCTAAAATGTCGTTTCTGGCAATCTCGCTGGCTGATATTTTATAGAAGTAAAACTAGATCTGGTTTCCCTCTGGCATTGAATGGTTGGTTTCTAAGATCACATGATCTGGGTTTAGACCTGGCAATTTAATTCACCTCTGGCGAATTGTTTTATCTTCTGGCCTTTCATTATCTTCTGGCAACTATTTATTGAGCGTTTTTGCAACTGTGTATTGAGTGTTTTTGCATTGTGGTTTTGGGAATTTTTGCTTCTGTTCTGTGGGTGTTCTCTTCCAGACTTAATCCCATTAATTTCGTTTGATTTTTGTGGTCTATGCGTTACTGGAACCCGATCTAATTGCATCTGTGTGTCACTCTGAATCTCACTGCATTTCGTAATATTCACTGTGGTCTGCGTTCCAATGGTAAATGCTAGTCTACTCGCAATCTGTGTGCCAATCGAATTTCTTTACATTTCCATTCAGTTATTGGGGTTATGCGTTTTTAAATGGCCATACAAAACTAATGCAATCTGAATGCAGTGAAATTCTTTACATTCCAATACAGTTAATGGGGTTCTGCATTTTTCAATGACAATACAAAACTAATGGAATCTGAACGCAAACGAATTATTTACATTCCAATTCAGTTATTGGGGTTCTGCATTTTTCAATGACAATACAAACTAATGCAATTTGAACGCAGTCGAATTCTTTACATTCCAATTCAGTTATTGGGGTTCTGTGTTTTTCAATGACAATACAAACTAATGCAATCTGAACGCAGTCGAATTCTTTACATTCCAATTCAGTTATTGGGGTTCTGCGTTTTTCAATGACAATACAAAACTAATGCAATCTGAACGCAATCGAATTATTTACATTTCCATTCAGTTATTGGGGTTCTGCATTTTTCAATGACAATACAAACTAATGCAATCTAAACGCAGTCAAATTCTTTACATTCCAATTCAGTTATTGGGGTTCTGCGTTTTTCAATGATAATACAAAACTGATGCAATCTGATTGCAATCGAATCTGTTTAGATTTCAATTTAGTCAGTGGGGTCTGCGTTTTAAATGACAATGCAAATCTAATAGCAATCTGAAGGCAATGTAGCTTTCATTACATCTCGTTTATGTATTGGGGTCTGTGTATTGTTGGGTCTGTGTTCCTCAATCAGGGGCCTTAATATAGGGGTGTTTTCCATTGGGTCTGCGTTCTTGATAGTCCTTACTTCCATGCATTAGGGTAATATTACTAATATACCATACTTTAATGCAATACATTAATTACAGTTGCGTTTTCTAATTGGGACTGCACTTACAACGGTTTATTAATTGATAATTATTAAATTGTTATAACAAAAATGTTAAATAAATTGCTAGTATTCCTTTACAGGCATTTTGGTATCATTGCTACAGTTGGGTTGTTCAATTGCCATTACTTTATGGTAGTAACATTGTAGGTTCTAATGTCACCATTAATCTGTAATATGATGTAAATTCTATATATGGGCCCCTGTTAATTATTGTTACTTATAAGTATGGTCATTTATATTTGTTAATTTGTCATTTTCAATTCTTGTCCTTTTTGCAATTTTAGAGATTGTCTTAATACGTATTGCCATTTCTAGGTATGATGTTATTTGAAAATTTCCATTATGATGTTACCTATAAATAGGATGAAATTCTAAGTATGATGTTATATGGTTAATTTCAATATGATTTTGTTTATACTTATGATTTTACCTTTTCATTTGAAAAAGAATGATACTCATCATTATGAGGTCATCTTTAAATGCTATTGCCTTTAACCTTTGTCATGTTAAACACTGTACTTATTATATATGTGGTCATTGATTATGATGTTACCTTGTTTCTTTTAGTTACAATTATGATGTTAGTCTTGTATAATTACAAATATTGTAAGCGTTTGTCCCTTAGTGGAAGGTGTACTAACATTTTACTATTGAGAAATGTAATTCCAATACCCCTCCTTGGAAAAATGCTATGTAGTCTTGATAACTCAGGAGCGTAAGGACGTTGTATTTGTTTATATGAATGTGGTAGGATAATGAATATGAAGGATAATTTAGTTTAATGACTTAAACTCCTTTATAATTTTAACACAAGGGGAAGGGCCCTTAAACTAAGGACAATAATTCAAATAGATCTACCTATTAACTAATGTACTCGTGGCTCAATAAAATCAATCAAGATTTTGGCTAGTAATCAATCACGGATGAGTATTAGACATTGACTTGTCATTAATTTTAATGGTTGTCATCTGAGTCCTTGTCATGCGCCTTCTATAGAAGACGTGGTTTCTCTTTCGTCTATGGTTGCGCTGGGTTGTAAAAATTTGTCGATTGGTCTGCTTGTGTCGGGTGGGATATAGACACCTTCTGTAGTCTTAGCATATATGTCTATGTGTTTTTCTGTGTAAAGGATCCAGTGCCGTATCAAGAGTCTCGGGCCCAGATTAAAGGCAGGGTTCCACTCTTGCGGCACACCTAACGGAGGTTACTAGTTTCTGCCTGGGCAGTCGGCCAGGAGCCTGTCTAATCTTCTTTCGAGAAGACATAAGACTAAAAGCCCTGCTTTTCTGTGAAGAAATAGTAAACTCTACTATTGGATTATTCCGTCTGGGACTGTAGTGTACATTAACACCTGGTGTCATTTTCTGCTCACAGTTGCTAGTTGTACGCCTCATGTCTAGGGGCGTTTATTGCTTGTGGTCACTGTGATAGGTCGAGGTCGTCTTGTGGCGTTCGTCTTGCTTGCGTCTTTTGCTAAGTTGGGATACTAGTTTCTTCCTGAGTAGTCGGCCAGGAGCCTGTCTAATCTTCTTTCAAGAAGACATAAGACTAAACGCCCTGCTTTCCTGTGCAGAAATAGTAACCCTAACACCATGGACTCTTCCCGCTGTGTTCTTACTATGCACCCCAGTATGTCTTAATGTTTGTATTGTGTGCCTTTAGTCATCTTGTGCTGAAGATCGTGGATACGTATTGTTGGTTGTCGAGTGTCGATGTAGAGTCAAGTGTGGTTGTTACTTCTACACGCATGCACACAGCTTAAACAAAAAAATAAAAAATAAAAAAATTGCCCATGTTCTCAGAGTTGTTGTCGTAACGAGGAGGTCGTTACAGATGGTATCGGAGCGGGTTCAACCCGTGACTTGGGATTCTCTATGACTTCCGTTGACATGATTATGTTTGATTATTCGGTTGCTAATCGATTTGATTGTGTTTGTGCAGGTAATCATGGTAAGAGGACGTCGCGGAGGCAGACGACGGGGTGCTAGGGGAGGAGGCGTGACGCCTCCAGCAGCATCCACGCCTGAGGGGTCTAACCCCCAGGGAGGCGAGCATGGCCTTGGACAGGAGAAGATCACAGTTGCCGATGTGGTGGGGATGATGAGATCTTTCTAGCATATGTCTGAGGCGATGATCAACAGATTGGATAGAGATGAGGCCAGGGCGTCGGCACCTGCTGAGGTTCCACTGCGTGCACTGGTCGTTACAGGTAGCATTCACCGTGAACTCGAGAAGGTGAAATTTCCCGAGTTCTTTGGGGCCCCGGACGGTGCAGCCACCAAGGCATGGTTGGAGAATATGGCGATGTGCTTCGCACTTCACGATTATACCTCTAACATGAAGGTCCGCATGGCGAGCTTTCAACTAAAGGGGAGCACTCTTCTATGGTGGAAGACGCTCCTGCCACAGCTAAACATGGTCGTTGAAGACGTGTCATGGGAACTGTTCTAGGAACGGTTCCGAGAGAGGTATCTTTCTGAGGAATCCATTGAGCGTCATCTCAATGAGTTCAACGCCTTATGACAGGGAGGTCGTACAGTGCCCGAGTACGAGGCACGTTTTATGGAGCTGCTCCGGTATGCTCCGCACCTGAACACTGAGAAGCTCAAGGTCAACAGGTTCGTGTTTGGCCTTAACGGCAGCCTGCGGGTGAAGGTTAGGATCCTGATGCCTCAAACCTTGCACGATGCTGTCCAAAAGGCCCTCATAGCAGAGGAGGAGCTTATTAGTGGGGGTCAGACCAGGACTCCAGTGAGACCTATAGGAAAGGGTTCATCTGGAACGCTGCAGCAGCAGACACCAGCGAGACACACGCCGGGGTATCGTGGCTTCCATAGGGGATCCACTTTTGCTACACCACGATGACCGCCTCCTCATCAACGGACCCCTTACCGAGGACCACAACAACAACAACAACATCTCCCGCAACAACAACAGTTTAGGCCTATTCAGCAGAACAGACCAGGTTTCTAGGCGGGTGGGTCGTCATCTTCTACTTTGGGTACCAGGAATACTGGGCCGAAGAAGGGGTGTTGGACATGTGGGGAGCCACACTACCTGCATAATTGTCCTATGGAGAGGACCAGAGAATTTGGATCAGACGGACCCGCTACAGTGGGAGATATGGGCAAGGCCCATCGGATTCATGCAGCGGTGAATAACCGCCAGGCATAGCACCAGTCGACCGTGCTTGAGACGACAGGTACTGTCGCTGACCATCCCTGTAGTATTTTGATAGACCCAGGTGCTACTAAGAGTTTCATTTCTGGTGCAGCGCTAAAAAGGATTAAGGCTATGGCAGTCAAACAGGATGAGTTTAGCTTCATAGAGATGGCTTCGGGAGCAAAACAGAAAGTTGGAGGGAAGGTTACGGGTTGTACCCTTAACCTGGGAGAGTTTGCCATGAGGTTCAACTTGTACGTAACGATCTTAGGGTCTTATGACATCGTGATTGGCATGGATTGGTTGGAATCGCATGAGGCGATACTCAACTGCAAGATGAAACGGTTGATCTTGATCAATGATGAAGGACAGAGACGGGTAATTGTAGGATGGAACCAGGGAGTATCCCTGAGGTTCATCTCTTCCTTATAGTTACGGAAGAGTATGTGCAAGGGGTGCAAGATTTATGCAATCCTTGCGCTAAATGAAAAGGGAGTAGCAGAAAGTCTAGAACACCTTCCGGTGGTGAAGGAGTTCGCAGACGTATTTCTAGAGGAGTTGCCTGGGAGGCCGCCAGAAAAAGAATTGAAGTTTACTATAGACCTGAAACTAGGGACTGAACCGATAGAGAGAACGCCTTATTGGATGTCGACCCCAGAGTTGCAAGAGTTAAAAATGAAACTGAAGGAGTTGTTGGACCTGGGACTGATACGTCCTAGTGTGTCACCGTGGGGTGCACCCGTTATTTTCATTCGGAAGAAGCACGGATCGTGGATGCTTTGCATTGACTATCATCAACTGAACAAGGCTACGATCAAAAATCAGTACCCCTTACCAAGAATTGACGATCTGTTTGATCAAATGGAGGGTGTGACGGTGTTCTCCAAGATCGATTTGTGATCAGGTTATCACCAGTTACAGATCAAGGAGGATGACGTCCCTAAGACCGCTTTTAAGACAAGATTTGGACATTATGAATTTACTGTTTTACCATTTGGACTGACAAACGCCCCAGGGGTATTCATGAGCTTGATGAACAGGGTGTTCTGTGAGTACTTGGACAAGTTCGTCCAAGTATTTATTGACGATATTTTGATCTACTCTCGGACGACGGAGGAGCATGATGAGCACTTGTACTTTGTACTACAATGTTTACAAGAACAGAAATTATATGGGAAGCTATCCAAATGCTCTTTTTATCAATCAAGGATTCACTACTTGGGGCATGTCATCTCCGGTGAAGGTATCGTCATGGATCCAGCCAAGGTTGAGGCTATTATGGAATGGCCTGCACCGACGAATGTCACAGAAGTGCGTAGTTTTATGGGTTTAGCAGGATACTATCGATGGTTTGTCGAGGGATTTTCGAAGATAGCAAACCCGATCATGGAATTGTAGAAGAAAAACAAGAAGTTTGTTTGGACAGAGAAATGCGCGGAAGCATTTAGGAGGCTTAAGGAATTGTTGACAACATCACCGATACTAAATGTCCCTGACATGGACGCAGACTTCTTGGTATGCACTGACGCATCCAAGGAAGGGTTAGGCGGAGTGTTGATGCAAGATGGACGAGTGATTGCTTACATTTTGAGAAAACGGAGACGGCATGAGGAGAACTACGCAACGCATGATTTGGAGTTATTATCCATTGTATATGCCTTGAAGGTTTGGAGACACTACCTTGTTGGACGAAAATTTGAATTAAAGACTGATCATTGTGGACTACAACACATTTTCACGCAAAGCGACCCGAACGCGTGACAACGATGTTGGTCGAAATTGCTTAGCGAGTACGAATTTCAAATTACTTACATAAAGGGAACAATGAACCGAGTGGCAGATGCTTTGAGTCGGAGGCCACGCATCTTTTTGGTGTTGCCTCTTCAGATGAATCTACGTGAGAATATTCTCACCTTATAGCGTGACGATGACTGGTAGAAAGAAGTCGAGGATTTTATTGGACAAAACACAATGATGGTACCACGATATGAGGGATATTCATTTGATAGCGATGGTTTATTGAGGTTTAGAGGTCGGATTTACGTACCGCCAAATGACGAGTTGAGGATGTTGATCTTGAGTGAGGCTCATAGAGCATTTTACATGGCTCACCCAGGAGTCACGAAGATGAGGGAAGACCTTAAACCCTTGTTCTTCTGGAAAGGAATGAAGGCCGCCATAGTCAACTTTGTGGCTAGATGTCTCGAGTGTCAACAGGTAAAGGCTGAACATAGACACCCGGAAGGACTAATTTAACCGCATATCGTTTCGGAATCGAAATGGGAAGTCATTTCGATGGATTTTATTGTTGGATTGCCACTGACGGCAAGGAGACACGACTCGATTTTTGTGGTAGTAGACACTCTGATGAAGAGTGCTCACTTTATTCCTGTGCATACGACGTATCAGGCACTAGACATAGTGAGATTTTTTATCAGTGAGATTGTGAGGATGCATGGCATGCCTAAGCAGATTATATCCGATCGAGGATCGATGTTTACCGGACGATTTTGAACGAGTTTTCAAGAGGCCTTGGGAACTCAACTTAACTTTAGTACTGCGTATCACCCAGAGACTGACGAACAGACAGAACGTATGAACCAAACCTTGGAAGACATGTTTTGCATGTACGTGATGGACCAACAAAGGCGTTGGGAGGAATTCTTGCCTCTCGTAGAGTTCGCTTACAACAACAGTTACCAGAGCACCATTAAGATTGAGCCTTTTGAGTTTCTTTATGGGAGACTGTGTCAGACGCCCTTGAGTTGGGATCGACTTGAGGATAGGGTCCTGGTGGGACCGAAAGTGATCCAAGAAATAGAAGAGTAGATACAAACCATAAGAAAAAGGATAAAAGAAGCACAGGATCGACAGAAGAGTTATGCCGATTCACACCGAGTCGACCGTAGTTACGAGGTCGGCGATCAAGTCTTCTTGTGGGTTAAACCGCATAAGAGTTCGATCATGTTTGGAAAGGGAGCTAAACTCTCTCCTAGGTTCGTGGGACCTTTCGATATTGTGGAGAGAACGGGGCCCGTGGCCTATCGACTAGCTTTGCCTGATTCCTTGAGGTGTATGCACGATGTTTTTCATGTATCTGTTTTGAGACATTAAATTAGTGATCCTACGCATGTGATTGACGTGAGTTCCTTGGAGGTATCGAACGAGGGAGTGCTCACGACTGAGCCAGATTGCATTTTAGATCATCGCATTCGACAGTTACGATGTCGAACGGTAGATCAGGTCAAGGTCAAGTGGGACAATTATAGTCCGCACTCGGCGACCTGGGAGGACGCATATGTTATGCGCCAACATTTTCCATTTTTGTTTGATAGATAGACTTATGATACTATGGTACTTATGATATAGTGGTACATTTATTTCATCACTTATACTGAGAAACTTCGGGACGAAGTTTAGACCAATAGGAGGTGTATGTAACATCCCGCTCTGGCGCACTTACCAAAGTTATTCTTTGAGGACACTTGCTCGCAAGTGATCTGGATTTTTATGATGATAAAACTTTTTCCTTCATTATGATGCGTTAAGTTATATGACAGGATGTTTTTACTACTTTGATGTAGACATATGTTTTTGACTCAGTTTCATTGAGTGTACAAGGTTTCAGACCTTGAGGATGCAGGGGCATCGGTGGAACTCCCTTGGACTCCAGATTGAGTCAGGGAGTGGGCTATTTGGGTTGTTTTATTTACGGTGATATTGTTTTGTTTTGATGATAGGCTATTGATTTTATGATTTGTTGTTGACATGATCTGACATGATGGTTGATGATGCAGGCTGACGATATCTTGCCGACCAAGACTCACATATGGAGTAAAGGGGCCACACATGATTCCAGAGAAGATGAGGGAGAGGTGTGGACAGCAGCCCTACCACAGCCTACTAGCACTCCCTCTGTGGATCGAACTGTAGGTTAACAATTACCTAGTTCGAGAGGATCCATGATGCCGCGAGGGAAGACTGCGACAGTCGCTCACGATGATTCTAAGGGGCGTGCAATAAGGTGGGGGCCTTATTCCTTAGAGCCCTTAGTCTCCCACAAGTTCACCTGGTGGAGTGTTGACTCCAGGGGTTATAGATGTCTACCAATTCGTCAAGTCAGCGAGAGGTACCCTTGGAGCACATGGTGCATCCTGAAGGGCACGTTGCGCAAAGAAAAACAAGTCAGCGAGTGGCACCCTTGGAGCACGTGGTGCATCCTGAAGGTCACGTCGCGCAACAGAAGCACACGAGGCGAGTGGCACCCTTGGAGCACGTAGTGCGTCCTGAAGGGTGCGTCGCATGGATGATGATTATGAGACTACCTAGATGACCCTAAGACCTTAACGCCTGATAAAATTCTTAAAACGACTCCCCTAATGAATTGTCGCCTAGTTCGGTCTGAACCAAAATTTAAAACACCTCTAAGATAAAATTTTGACTAGCCTTAAGAGAAGACCCTCCAAAAATAAACTTAAGGACATAAACTAAAACCCTCCTAAGTGTTAGTTAAGTCTTCTTAAAATTTAAGGGGGTAAAGTAATGAG
>ML847969.1:7110-17866 GCA_009831015.1 Picea engelmannii | reverse complement strand
CTTCACAGGATGAGTCACTATCGGTGTCTTCTGAGGAATTGTCATTATTTGCAACCAAACTTTTCTTCTTATTATATTTCTTGTATTTGTACTTCTTTTCCTCATCAGAGTTCTGGTCCTTTTTCTGATGGGGACACTTAGACACAAAATGACCTATCTTACCACAGTTAAAGCATTTGAAGGGAAACTTCCCTTGATATTTTCCTGACCCTTTCTTTAACCTTCTCACAAATTTTTCCTCAATATCATCTAATTCTGAATCATTATTCTTGTCTGCTTTAAAATAAGCTTCTCTAGTATTGGATTTATCTTTGTTAATTCTCATTTCATATGCAGTTACAGTTCCTAGAAGTTGATCAATGGATAGAGTTTTAAGATCATTTAATTCTTCTATTGCAGAGAATTTTGGATTAAATTTATCAGGCAAAGATCTTAAAATCTTCTGAACTAAGAGTGAGTCATCAAACTTATCACCTAGACCCTTCATGGCATTTACAAGTTCTTCAACTCTTAAAAAATACGTGCTAATTGTTTCATCTTCATTCATCTTTAGTTGGTCAAATTTCAATTTGTATGTTTGAAGTTTGGCATGTTTTACTTTCTCATTTCCTTCATAATTGTTAATAAGTTTATCCCACATTGCTTTGGCAGTATCAAGATGCATCACCTTTACAAACTCAACTTCAACAAGTCCATTCAAGATAGCATTCATCCCCTTAGCATTAAAACTAAACTCTAACTTATCATCCTTGGAGGCTAGCACAACAAGCTTTGTATATCCAGTCTCTACTACATCCCAAACATCAGCACCCGAGGCCATTAAGTATGTTCTCATCCTAATCTTCCAGAAGGCAAAATTTGTTCCATCAAATAGAGGGGGATTAGAGGCTTAAGTCCCTTCATGACTTGTCATATTTCATCTTACAGATCTACCTTTGAATAAAAGGAACCCTCTTTGATACCAATTGTTGAAATTACTAATACAACTGAGAGGGGGGGGGTGAATCAATTGTCTTTGAGATTAAACAATTTTAAGTCTATTAATATATTCTTAATCTTTCTTCAAGTGATCATCAACATTATACAACATATGGACAGTAAAACTAAAAAGCATCAGTCACACATAAGGTATACATAGGGACAAATTTTAAGGAGGAAACCCATAAAGGGAGAAAACCTCTTCTTATTCGAAATGATAGGCAGTCTTTTAAGTTATGTACATCATCTTTAATTGAGCACCAACTCAATGTGAGGATTCTACCTCTATTTTACAAGCTACAACTTGTCTGAGAGCACCAACTCTCTGGTTTCTCTACCACCCACTAGAAGGAAGCACCAACTCCCTGGTTTCTCTAGCACCCACTAGAAGGAAGCACCAACTCCCTATATGTTCCAGCACCAACTGGATGGAAGCACCAAATTCCAATTACACAGGCTCCAACCTGTATAACAGAGAAAACTTGCTCTCCCTTGCACCACCCTGCCACCCTGGTTTCTTTGGCGGCAACCAGATGGAAGCTACAACTTCCTGTGTTCAAGCTCTCACTTGAACCTTTGAGGACAACAGTCCTCCCGAGCACCTCCCAACCTCCCTATAACATAAATGAACATATAAAAATTCAACTACACAGATACATCAATTCTTACCAATCTTTCTTTGTTCTGTACATCTGGTCATCTTCTAACTATTCTGCAATTCATTTCTTCCTCTGTCTGTTTAGCAGGTCTGCTCTGCATCAACTTGTTCTGTCATTTTTCTCTTCTTCAACTTGTTATGTTATTCTTCTCTGCGTTTCATCTCACATTGCACATCTGCTCAATCTCATACTCCACATCCTCTCATTTTGTTTTTCTTACAATTTCGTTCTTTTCTCATACAAAACGACCAACAACATACAGTCTGTCTCATTTTCTTTTATACACACCTCCACGGCGGTTGCACTTCGCATTTCCTAAGGCAAAAGAAAGACAAATTTTCGAGCAACTGAAACGCCAACAAATTTGCAATCATGAATCCGTTTCACTAACAGATTCGTAACTGAGGGGTTATTTGAGAGAGAACAGTAACCTTCCGATCATATTTCAATTTATCTGCTCGGTTGGATGAACTTTATTGACATTGCCTTTAAATCGGGTTTCGGCATTTCAACAATCCTGTGCTGAGTGTCTTGACACTTCATTTCGTGATCTCCGAAGTTTCAATATAGAACTTTTTTGCACTAGCTCCTTCCCCAATATGACTATGGTCATAACCAAGCGCCTATGCAAAAGAAAACGCTTTCCCGATTTCTCATTTCGTGAATTTCAACACTATGTTTTGTTGACCCCAAGTCAGTGAAATTTCGATCACTTGGCACATGTACTATGATTCGATGGTCCAGATGTGATCTTGATTCAATGGCTATGATTGAATCGCGATTTTGTGATTTCGACATTCTAGTTGCATTGGGTTCTTTGCCTCTTTATGTCATGATTCGCGAAACTCTGATATGGAGTTTGATCAACGGTCTAGATCTGATCTCTATTCAATGGCTGCGATTAAATCATGATTTCGCATATCGCGATCTCGGGATTCCTGATGTTAATAAACTTTGACATCTCCAACTCTCAATCCCCGAAACTCCGACATGGAGTTAGATCAACGGTCCAGATCTGAGCTTGATTCAACGACTGCGATTGAATTGCAATTTTGCATATCGCAAAATCGACA
This sequence comes from Picea engelmannii, assembly GCA_009831015.1. Taxonomy (NCBI): domain Eukaryota; kingdom Viridiplantae; phylum Streptophyta; class Pinopsida; order Pinales; family Pinaceae; genus Picea; species Picea engelmannii. The sequence continues at coordinate 15,156 of ML847969.1, read as the reverse complement.
TTCTTGTTGCATTGTTTCTTTGACATCTCCAACACGTGATCCTCGAAACTCTGAAATGGAGTTAGATCAACGGTCCATATCTGATCTTGATTCAATAGTTGTGATTGAATCGCAATTTCGCTTATCGAGAAATCAAAATTCTTGTTGCATTGTTTCTTTAACATCTCCAATAGGCGATCCTCGAAACCCTGACATGGACTGGAATCAACAGTCCAGATTCAACCTTGATCTGACGGCTCATATTAAGTCGCAATTTTTCATATCACGATTACGCCCGCTTCTCCTTGTACCTTAAAGGACGTGCGGGTTCTTCTTGATCCAATGATGGTTGGATCCTGCGCTTATATCTAATGCCTGAGATCTGTCCTCCTCTTCAACGATCTCTTCTTGTCTACATTCATATCTAACGACCCTTATTCTTTCAAGAATTTTGAATGGATCCAACGATCAGAAATGCTTCTCAAGCTTTACGGGCCTTTGATCATTAATCAACCTAAACTTATCTTCTATTTGCTTGGTTGCGTTGCCTTTGATCATTAGATATTCCTGAACTTATCTTATGTTTGCCTATCTGTTACAAACTTCATGTACTCATTCCATCAATCCTCTGTACATTCTTCCTGTACTTATGCTACTTGCCATCAATGACAAGCATTCGATGTCTGTTAAATATTTTCCATTCGTTGTTTGTTAAATATTTGAAAACAATGTATTGGTTACAATCATCTTATTGAAGACTCAAATGTCAACACATATTCTAAATTTTTTTGGTTTGCATTGTTTACAGTGTACAACCATCGAAATTGCTCAATCAGAATTTCCTATGGGGTAAATGATGTCAGAGGGTAACATTGCCTGACTTTTTGTCTGGATTATTTGTTTGTATTAATGGGATAATTCGTATGATGGTTTTTTAATTGGTTTATACCTTGGGATAAGGTCAATTTTCATGTCCCTTGTCTCTTTTACAAGTCCTTTGAGGTCCTTATAGTCTTAGAAAAAAACACCATGAAATTTATAGAGTAGGTTGACTATATATGTTGTCTTCCTTTTTTACCAGTATTCACCTATCCTTGTCATTTTTGGTCAAATATTTGTCAAAATATTGAATCATTTGGTTTTTAACTCTGTATCCATAGATTCTGAAGGTTTAGATTTATCCCAATGTCATTCTCCTTCGATAATATTGTTGTAGCTTGATGGGAAATTCGGTTTTTATTAATCCTCCTTGTCTTCCTTGGAAATGGAAAATATCATATTTAGATTTGATTGACCACCATTGGTTATTTTGATCACTAACTGTTCATATTGAGTTAGTTTGTGAATTACATGTTCGATTAAGGTATTCAAATAGTGCTTCCAGAATGGTTTCTAGGAACCATTCTTAAGTCTGTATGAAGAAATGCACTCAAGCTTCTACTAGCATCAGTCAATTTCTGCTTGCATGATTTTTTTTGTAGTTGTTAATATTTTGATCCCATCTCTCATGTATACATTTAAATATTTACCTATATGTTCTAATTACTTTACATTCCCAATTTCCGAACTATTGGCAAAAATGCGAATGTTGTAATCTAAGGGAAAATTTGAAAGTGTTACCACTAGTTCATCACATAGAGAAACATATATGATAAAATAATGTTGGCATGTTTACAGGAAGAGTGTGATTGTAATTGATGGAAAAAATAAAAGAGAATATGAGACCCTTCAACCGATCTCGCAAGAGAAGGGTCAGAGGCTAAAACATTTGAATACTTATAAAATATTCTAAGTCAGAGGAGATCATAAGCTTAGGAGGAGGAGCGATAGTGGTCGTCAGATTGAGGAATGTTAAGAATATGGATTGTTGGATCAGATTCTAGATAGGAGGAATGAGAACACAAAGTAGGAGAACATATCTCAGGCATTATATCTGACCACATGGACCAAGCGTCGTTGGATCCAGAGGTAAGTGCATGGGCCTTAATTCCTTTAGAGTGCATAAGAGGAGCAGACTCATGAAGTCCCAAAGTTTCAATATCTATCAGAACCATCCATCATTGAGGGGGACAGGTTGAAGAAGATCCGAGAGTTTAGGGATTCGAACTTCGAAATATTTTCAAGGAGAAAAGTGGAAACTCATGAAGTTCGAAATCAAAAAGGAAATCCTAGTCGTTGGTGCTGGGAAGGACACGTCGCAAATCATGAAATCCAGAGGAAGGAGTGAATGAACGAGACAGGAACTCATGGAGTCTGAGTTCATGAATTCATATTAATGATTAGATCATAGAGAGATATGGAACGTTGATCTAACGCAAGCGCAAATTCAGGAAGCGAAGAAAGGAGGTTCTCTAACCTCTGACATCGTGAGTCGCAAAGTCTCAAAGTACGAAGAAGAGACCTAGACCATCGATCGAGGAATGGCATGGGTTGTTGATCTGGTATGATGAAGTTCATAGTTCCAGAGCTTTCACTTTGAATAATGGAGTAGACCTAACTCGCGATATTGTGAAACACAAAGTCACGTAGTTGATTTTTGGTTAGCGTGTGGTCACAACCTTTGGACATGTCAAGAGGAACTTGCACTTGGTGCTAGTTCATGTACATGAATTTCAAAAGGAGCTTCTTCACAAGGAACTTCTGTAACTATCATAAGAGACCTCCTGTAACTGTCAGATGAACTGTACTTGTAAGAAAGAGGAGGAAGGGTCGCACTAGTAGAGAAGACAAGAATCTCAGGATACCAAACACTGATGATGAACAAACTGTGGATAAATGCCAGAGAAGGTGAAGAGTTCTGTGGATGATGTGGTATAGGTCTTGGCATGAAAAAATCGTAGAAAATAGAAGAGAGGAAGTTCTTTTTGGTAGTTTTTCATGCAGGTAGAAGGAGGCTGTGTGCAGGATCTGAAGCAAATAGCAGAGGCACGAAACATAGCATGCATAAGCATAATAGAGCATAAAACACAAAAAGGTGCATAAGTGGATAAGTGCATAGAAGCTGAAGAAGGAAGAGGAGACTCTAAGATGCAACAGATCATATCAGAGATAGATCAAGTAAGTAAGTTATTGTAAGATTCAATCAAGGTGGTAGGGTGGTGCTAGGGAGGATTGTAGTCCTCTAAATTCTAGCTGGTGCTAGAAGATATTCTGGGAGTTGGTGCTTTCGTCTGGTTGGTTCTAGAGAAACCTAGGAGTTTCTACTTCCATCTAGTTGGTGCTAGATAAATTTGAGAGTTGGTGCTCTCTGCAATTTGTTTCTTTCTATCAGAGGTTGTAGCCTCATATTTGAGTTGGTGTTGAAAGACTGTGATGTACATGAAAGTTGGATCTTGATTGACATCCTAAGATGAAGAGGTTTTATCCCTTTATGGGTTTCCTCAGGAAAATTAGTGTGTCTATGTTTTCTGTGTGATTGATCAAATTTTGAATGTCTATGCATGTTAATTTATCAGCAACACATTAAATAATAATCTAGAAAGATTCATAAAAGAACTTGAAAAGTTTCAAGATTATATATATATAACTAATTCACCCTCCCCCACCCCCCGCCCCCCTCTGAGTTATTTTTCCAACAATTGGTATCAGATTCGATGAATTTGATCAAAGGTAGATCCATAAGCTTGATCATGACTAGTCATGAAGAAAGTTCAACTAATAGAGTCCCTCTATTTGATGGAACAAACTTAGCCTTCTTGAAAATAAGGATGAGAAAATATTTAATGTCCTTGGGTGTTGATGTTTGGGATGTCGTTGAAACTGGATATGTGAAGCCTGTAGTCTTGGCCTCAAAAGATAATAAGCTAGAGTTTATATTTAAAGCAAAAGCAATGAATTCCATCCTCAATGGAATTTCAGAAGCCAATTTTGTCAAAGTCATGCATTGTGATTCAAAAAACGTTATGTGGGACAAGTTGATAAGTAGTTTTGAAGGTAATGAAATGGTGAAAAACACAAAACTTCAGACTCACAGATTAAAATTTGAGAAGTTAAAGATGGATGCAGACGAAACTATCAGTAGGTACTTCTTACGTTTCAAATAAATTGTCAACACTATGAAATTTCTAGGTGAAATGATAGATGAATGTTTTCTAGTCCAGAAAATATTAAGATCTCTTCCTGATATATTTAAATCAAAGGTCTCTGCTATAAAGGAAATAAATGATCTCAAAGCGTTGAAACTAGATCAACTTCTTAGAACCCTAACTTCTTATGAAATGAGAATCACCAAAGGTAAATCCACTAAGAGAGAAGCATCCTTTAAAGTAGAGAAAAACACAGAATCTGATATAGATGAGGTTGAAGCAAATTTTTTGAGAAGACTAACGAAAGGATTAGGAAAATACAAAGGTAAAATTCCCTTCAAGTGTTTCAACTGTGGTAAGATAGGTCATTTTTCATCTAAGTTTCCTCACAAAACAAAGGATCAAACATGTGACGATGAAGAAAAGAATAAACATAGGAAGGTCTATAGAGAGAATAATTTTAAGAAGAAAAGCCTTTGTGTAAAAAATAATGACGATCCTTTAGATGATGAAGACAATGACTCTTCTATTGAAAGTAAAATAAATGATGCCATGCTAATAGTATTAGAAGATATAAACATTGAAGATAAAGGAAGTGAGTTTGTTGACTGTGAAGCAATAGTAGATCTTGAAGGAGAACTTGTCATTGCCATGGAAGATATTGATAGACTCAGAAAAAAAGAAAAGAAAACAAAAACAATTACTACTCACATATGAGAAAACATGCAATGAACAATATGAAGAAATTGCTCTGTTGAAAGTTAATTTAGAAGAAGCTAATAGGATTGAGGACATCCCCACACAACAATTAAAGGAATCCAAAACAAAAGGTGAAAAATTGGAAGCTGAAGTAGTGTCTGTCAGAAAAGATCTAGAGAAATTTCAGGCCTTATATCATCAAAATATGACAAGTATTAAATCCTCAAAAGGATTACCCAGCATTCTGAATCAACAAAAGAATCCAAAGTTGAAAGATGGTTTGGGTTATGAAGAGGGATCAAGTAGTGGTTATCCAAGAAACAAAGAGTCCATCAAATTTGTCAAATATACAACCATTGACAACAACAAACCTATAGAAACAAATGAAGATAATCAATCGCCAAGGATGAGTGAAGAAAAAGGTAACAAAACTGAATTTGTAGAAAAAATAAATAATACACCCTTTTCTCAAGGAAAACATCAGCATGGAAGAAAGCGACCTGCTCAAATAAGACAACTATTTTCCAGGTCCATAGATTTTTTTAATGGATATTGTTTTTACTATAACTTTGGCCATGAAGCTGTAAATTATTTGTTAGGATTTAGACTTGAGCAATCAAGACACCCAAAGAATAAATATATGCCACAACAAAGAATGATATATCCAAGTAACAAACAAACACAAATTGCAAATCATGTGATGGTTGGGAAAATGACACAAATTAAGCATAACAATCGTTATGATCCTTTATTCAATGAAATAGAATGTTACATCTTCCATAATTATGGACATAAAGATGCAAATTGTTGCCTAAAGAACTATAAGCTAGTTTCAAATCACAGAGATGGAAACATCAATGTTTGGAAGAAGAAATACGATAACAAGTGTGGATTAGTGTTGCTATCTCAAATACACAATAACCCCTAGTATATTGAAAGTGGATTCTACAATCATATGACAGGTAAAAAAAGTAGGTTCCTATAACTCAAAGAAAGTAAATAAGGAAATGTAACCTTTGGAAACGATGCTCCATGAAATATCTGAGGTAAAGGACTAGTAAGTTTAGGTAATGGAAGAGCCAAACCTAAAGATGTATTATTTGTTGATGGATTAAATAATAATATTCTTAGTGTGAGTCAGGTGTGTGACAAAGGATGTGAAGTCACTTTCACTACCAAAGATTGTAAAATAAAAACAGTGAACATATAAGAGATGATTGCAAAAGGGGTTAGAACTGAAAACAATGTCTATGTTCTGAACCAATATAAGGAGGAATGCCATCTAAGAAAATTTGATGAAATTTGGTTATGGAACAGAAGGCTTGGACACCTGAATTTTGATCATATTCTCAAGATGAATAATGAAGGTGTTGTGAAGAGCTTCCAAGAATATCTAATCCTCATAAATCTATATGTGAATCTTTTCAAATGGGGATGTTGAATCGTGTTCAATTCAAATAGAAGAGTTTCACATTTTCAGAGAAACCACTTCAACTTATTCATATGGATCTGTTTGGACCATCGTGAAAGGATGGAACTAGAGGATAAAGTTACTTTCTGCTGGTCATTGATGACTTCTCCAGACTTACGTGGGTTTCATTTCTGAGAGAAAAATCTAAAATGTTTGAGAAGTTTAAGGCGTTAGCTGAGAATCAAACATGAATGAAGTTAAAGGTAATTCACTCATACAGGTGAGGATAATTTTTTTCAATATATTTTAAAGAATTCTTTGAGAGCCATGGAATTAAAAGAGAATATATTATTCCAGGTACTCCTCAACAAAATGGAGTTGTATAACCCCAAAATGGATCAATTCATGATATGGCAAGGGCTATGATGAGTGAAATGGACATTTCACAAACCTTCTGGGTGGAGGCTTTTCACACGACTGTTCATATTCTAAACAAAGCACATCTAAGTTTTAACAATGATAAAACTCCATATGAGCTATGGTTTGGTCGACCTACATCAATCAAGAACTTCAAAGTATTTGGAAGTAAATGCTACATCAAAAATAATGTTGATCATCTCGGAAAGTTTTATGGTAGAGGTAATGAAGATATCCTCTTAGGATATGCGACGAACAGTAAAGGATACATATGATTTAACAAAAGAATGCATAAATTAGTAAACTGTATTGATGTTCAAATTGATGAAGAAGCTCCTCTAAAAGATAAAAAAAGAATAAGAACCAAGTCATATGAAGAAGATGATGAGGATAATGAAAATGAAGAACAACAAATATCAGAGTCACAAGAAGATGATGAATCAGGTGGATAAGAGACACCCAGACAAGAAGAGTCAGTACAACAATCAACATCAAATCCTTCCTCGAGAATTACTCAAAAGAATCACCCTCCAAGTCAGATAATTGATGAGAAAGACAAAGGTGTACAAACTAGGAGAAAGATAATCAAAGACACTTAGCAATCAAATATAACCTTCATATCCATGGTGGAACCCGAGAACTTTAATGAAGCCAGTAACAATGTAAATTGCTTAAAATCAATGAATGAGGATCTGGATCAGATTGAAAAGAATGATACTTGGGAACTTGTGCCTAGGCCATCAAATAAAATGTAATAGGATCCAAATGGGTCTACAAAAATAAGATGAATGAGTAAGGAAATATTGTAAGAATAAAGGCTAGATTGGTCCTCAAAGGGTATTCTCAAATAGAAGGACTCGATTTTGAGGAAACATTTGTGCCCGTAGCAATATTAGAAGCTATTAGAATGCTTATTTCCTATGATTTTCATAACAAGTTTAAAGTCTACCAAATGGATGTCAAGTCAACTTTTCTAAATGGACATCTAAAACAAGAAGTCTATATGGAACAAGCAGAGGTTTTGCAACTGTAAGATAATCCTGACCTTGTCTTCAAGCTGAAGAAATCCTTATATGGGTTGAAACAATCTCCTCGTTCTTGGTATTACATATTGGATAAGTATCTTCAAGAAAAAGGGTTCAACAGAGGAAAAATTGACTACAATCTATATATCAAAACAAAGGATAATGATTTTGTCATTGTGTTGGTCTATGTAGATGACATCATCTTCAGAAGTAATAATGCTTCATTGGTACAATGGTTTTCTTATGCCATGAAGTCTGAATTTGAAATGTCTATGATAAGGGAATTGCCATTTTTTCTTGGTCTGCAAATTACTCAAAGGTTTAAAGGAATATTTCTTTCTCAGGAGAAATATCTAAGAGAAATGTTGAAATGTTTCAAATGGAAGATTCTACACCTATGAGCATACCTATTGTCACTGGATGCAAGTAAAGAAAGGATGATGACTCACCTGATGTTGATCAGAGTTCATATAGGTCTATGATAGGCATC
>ML847968.1:21848-34163 GCA_009831015.1 Picea engelmannii | reverse complement strand
ATATATATATATATATATATATATATATATATATATATATATATATATAATGATTGTGTTAAAAGAGGTTGTGGTCGAACCAAACAACTTAGAAATATAAAATTTAAGGAGGTTGATCGCGACTTTTTGAATGTTTGGTTCAATCACAATCTCTTTTAACACAATCTTAGAAATATAAAATTTAAGGAGGTTGATCACTATTGTTTGAACTGTTCTCATTTGGTCGAAGAGTCACGATGAGAAAAGCCAACACTTTCTCCTACAATTGCACTTTCTTCTAGATTCACGAATATAAGGATAAATTCTTACAAATTGATTGTATATTGGAATGTGGAAACAATACATAATTATTGATTAGGATGTGTACACACCCCCCTTTAACATTGGTGAATCAAAAGAGAGCTAATGATCAAAGAAATATTTGATTTTGTTTATTTTTCTCTTCATCCTCGATATGATTTCCTTCCCCTTGTGGGCGGAAGAGAATAATGAGGGACTTTCTTCAAAACTCCAACATAAGATGGAGATTTGGATGATGTTGAACTCACATGTTGCATTGAAGGATTGTGAGCATGAGTTGCCTCCTCTGCCATAGGAGTTTCCTAGTTTTTATCCTCCTTTTATGTTGCTTTTAGAACAATATATTGGTCCTACTTTGGAGAAACCTCTTGGTTTTCTTGAATCTTAGAAGGCTTTGATTCACCCTTAGGTACTTCTTTCTATGATTTCTCTACCCCTTCATTTTCCTTCTTCGAGTCCTCTTGATTTGCAAGAGCATCATATATGTTGTTGGATGATTTAGGTGGGCCTTCCTAAGGTTTCTTTGATTGTTGCAACACCATAGCCTACAATTTCATGCACCTACAATATACATGCTTAAAAGGGATCTGTTCCATATCATTTGAGGGTTTCATGGGATACTTTGAAGGGGGTTGATCTTCTCAAGTCCTTGGACATTTTTTTGCGAAATTCCTATACTCATGAGAAGAATTGCACTTGAAAGGAATATGATTGTAATCTAATACTTGTTGGTGATTCCAACCATCCATATTATTGATTTGCAACGCCTTTGAGAGGCCTATCTCTAGGTCTACTTTTCTGTTGTTTAAATTTCATTTTTTAATGTATAAATGGGTTCAACACCTTGGAAAACCCTGGCAAAATTGATCAAAAAATATGCTCAAAAAAATGCCTAAAAGTCGAACGTTTAGACTACACACAACTAATATAGTTCACTTAAAACTTTCTCCATGAATGTCTCAAAGAGCACGGATTATTCTTTTAGGAGGGACATGTGTCCTTTCTTCAATTAATTGATGCACATAGTACTATCACTGAAATCAGTACACCCTATTGTTTTATGTTATATCATTATCACTAAAATCAATCCGCCATATTGTTTTATGTTATATCATTGTTAAAATTAATACAACTACTTGATTATTCTAAATCATTTTTCATAGTATTATCACTGAAAACAATGCACCCTATTGTTTTATGTTATATCACTATCACTGAAATAAATGCACCCTCTGAAAAAGTATTTGAAAATCCAAAAGGATTGCCTCCACGATGACTAATTTAACACTCCATTGAATTTATGATAGGTCCCTGCCAAAGTCCAGAACTTATCGACTCAATCCAAACAAAATAATGCAGAGAAACTGGCTGCAACACACACCTTGCTACAAAATACACAATGGAAAAGCAAAACATAAATACTTTTTCCAAATAATAAGGAAATCCACTGGAAACTAAAACACTAGAAAACACGAAATGCAACACCACTCTTTTCTTGATTCGAATGAAATAACAAGATTTACATTACATCGAGCTTGGGTTAAAATACAACTATGAATTGATGCTTGAGTGGATGAAAACCCCTACGAAATTGTCTAGAGGGTAATGGTCTGCATGTATGGGCTGAGATTTTGTTTCGCCCTTCCTGCATGCTCACCCAACCTAGAATCTTTCTCTCCAATCCACCTTCTACGATTTACTTACTTCGTGGTTCACCAACCCCTTCAAAGTCGTGCTCCATTTCTTTTTAAAACTCCTCATCGGATCTGAAACGATTTGCCTTCCTTCCAAGAACAAGTTGTTACCCAAACTGTCTCTCTGTCTTCCAGAACACTTCAACTTCCTTTCGGCCTCGGGTCATGCTTTATCCTTTAGCTTCAAGTTCTTTTACCTAACAGTAGTTGTGACTCGTCATGAATGCATACTAGCGTGGAAAAATCAAATGTGTGCGACTACAGTGTTGAAAATTAAGAAATATCATGACACTTGTAAAATTTCACTACATGTGGGAGTTTCAACATGAGTTTCAACACATGTTTCAGCATGACACTTGTAAAATTTCACTATACGTGGTTGTTTCAGCACGAGTTTCAACGCGTGTTTCAGCATGACACTTGTAAAATTTCACTATATGTGGTTGTTTCAACACGATTTTTAGTATGAGTTTTAACATGTGTTTCAGCATGAGTTTCAACACAAGTTTCATCATAGCAAGAGTAACTGCAAGGGTAATAGACATTTAGAATTTATAGCAAACTGAGTAAATAAAATGGACCACTAATACAATCCTTATTCGACTTATTTCCTATTTGTAGAATGGAAATATTTTTGGGTGATGCGGATTGCCCGAGCCTAGGGATGCTCTTGCATCAGACACCCCTGATAAGAAAAACATGAGCTCCAGATCATGTGTAGATCATTGCTAAGGTGAATGTTTTTTCATACGTGGTAACTGATCTTCATTCACCCACAATGCATCCTCTTCCCCTTGATTCTTCCACTTGATTAAATATTCCATGTACTCCTTTCGACGAGTCTTCTTACCAACTCTTGTGGCAATAATTTCTTCAATCTGCTCCTCTGTCTTAATTTGTAGATGTTGTTCCCATTCGCTGAGGGTACCTTCATCTGCTCTTTTGTCCCCTTCATGAAACTCATAGAGGCCAACAATATTGAATGTAGGAGATATGTCAAACTTCTCCAGAAGTTCCAGTTGATAAGCATTAACAAAGATCTTTTTTAGAATTCTGCATGAACCTATCTTCTTGTACTTGAGTTTATTATATGTGCCTCGAGGAAATCGCTCCTTCCTCAAATGAGCCATGACCATCTCACCCTCTTGGAATACCTTTTGTCTCCTATGTTGATCTGCTCTTTGTTTATAACTGTCATTGTTGGTTTGCAATTTCTTCTTTACATGTTCTTGTAATTCATGCATACTATCCACAAAATCATTCACATCAACCAAATCTACCACACCTTTTGGCGACCTTCCATAACAAATCTGAAATGGACTCTTTCTTATAGATTTTTCCACCAAATCATTATATGCGAATTCATCTTGGGCTAATGCCAAATCCCATTGGCTAGGATTCTCTCCACTTAAACTTCTCAACAAATTTCCTAGACTCTTATTCACTACATATGTTTGACCTTCAGTTCAAGGATGATACACTGAACAGTACAACAAATATGAGAATAACTTTTTCCAGAGTGTCCTCCAAAAATGACCAAGAAATCTGGTATCACAATCTGAAGCAATACTCTGTGGAAGTCCATGCAATCTAACCACCTCTTGGAAAAACAATGAAGCTACCTCACTAGCATCACTAGTCTTCTTACATGCTATGAAGTGTGCCACTTTCGAAAACCTATCAAAAACTACCATTGTTGAATCATGCTTTCTTTGAGTCATAGGAAATCCTAAGACAAAATCCATATTGATATCCTCCCAAGGTCCTTTGGGTATTGACAATGGAGTATAGAGTCCTGTGTTCTGACTTTTTCCTTTGACTAGTTGACAAATCCTGCAACCTTCAACAAACTTTTGAACATCCTTGTTAAATCTAGGCCAAAAGTATCTCTCTTTCACCAAGGCTACGGTCTTATCCATCCCAAAATGTCCTCCTAAACCACCACTATGCAACTCTTTAATGAGATTCAACCATATAGAACTTTCGGGAATACACAATTACTAATTTTTAAACAAAAACTCCTCTTGGATATGGTAGTCTAGATACAGTGTTTTGTCTAAACTCTAAGTCTCCTTACACGCCTTCTAAGCTTCTGAGAAATCTACATCTTCTTCATACAATGTCTTTAGACAATTCAGTCTTACCACTTCTACCAACATGGTATTGAGTAACGATATCCTCCGACTCAATGAATCAACTACCTTATTGGACTTCCCGGACCTGTGTTTCAACAAAAAAGAATAACTTTGCAAGAATTCTACCCAATTATCATGATTTTGATTCAACTTACCTTGGTTGTTAATGTACTACAAAGCTTTGTATTCTGTGAACAAGAGAAACCCCTTCGGCAATAGATAATGTTGCCATTTCCTCAAAGCTTTCACAATAACATAATTTTTTTTATCATAAACAAAGTACTTCTTTCTGGACTCGTTCAACTTCTCGCCAAAAAATGCAATGGGTTTTCCTTCTTGACTTAGAACTGCTCCAATTGTTGTTCCACTAGTGTCACAATCAACCTGAAACACTTTATTAAAATCCGATAATGCTAATACTGGTTGTGTTATTACTCTCTTATTCAATTCTTCCAATGACTTCTCTGCTGCTCCAGTCCACTGAAACACTCCCTTCTTCATACATTCTGTAAGAGGCACACATATTTGGATAAAGTTCCTAATGAATTTTTGATAAAAGCCTACCACTCCATGGAAACTCCTAACATCAAATGTGCATCTTGGTGTTGGCCATTCAAGAATAGTCTTCACTTTCTCAAGATCCATTTTCAGTCCTTCCTTTGAAACCACGAAACCTAGGTACACTAACTCTCGCTACGTGAATGTACACTTCTTTAGGTTTATCAATAATTTCTCTTCTTTCAAGTGTTGTAACACTACTCTCACATGATCAACATGCTCTATTATGCTTCTACTAAAAATTAGTATATCATCCAAATATACAACCACAAACCTACCCAAAAATGGCTTTAGGACTTCATTCATCAATCTCATGAATGTGTCGGGTGCATTAGTTAACCCAGCTGGTATTACCAGCCATTCAAACAGTCCATCTTTCATCTTGAATGTGGTCTTCCATTTGTCGCCTTCTCTGATTCGAATCTGGTGGTAACCACTCTTCAAATCGATTTTTTAAAAATATTCTGAACCACTCGGGAAATCCATAAGGTTATCCATTCTGAGAAATGGAAACCGATACTTGGTAGTGATCTTGTTTATAGCACGTGAATCAATACACATTCACGATTCCTCTATTTTCTTTGGAGTCAACACTACTGGCAGTGACAAGGAATTAGTCTTTCTCTAATCAATCCTCTATAAAGCAGCTCTTACACTTGCCTATTCACCTCTTCACTCTCTGCGGGAGTCATCCTATAAGGCACTTTATTAGGTAAAATCGATCGGGCATTAAATCAATTTGATGAGAAATACTTCTCACTGGAGGCAATCCTTTTTGTAGATCATTAGCAATAATCTCCTTAAATTCATCCAACAATAACTTTATTTCTATAGGTACATCAATTGGATCCTCTACACTTTTCACTTCTTTCAGAATAACTGCTAAACATAATGTTGATTTTCTTTCTTCCTGTAAGAATCATTTAGCAGAACATAGCATGATTTTGCTGCTACTCGTGTTTATATCAACACAATTTCTTATTGTCGCTACTTTATCTTCCAACATTGGTGTTAATTTATATCATTATCCATATTTCTTGAACTCATATATCTTTTCCTTACCATCATGGTGAACTTGTCGATCAAATAACCATAGTCTTCCCCATGCATCCATCTCAATCACGTCACATAACACTTGCTCCTGAAAACTCCCTATTTGAAAATTCAATAAACATTGCTCAATCATAGTCACCTGTTGTCCCTTGTTCAACCAAGAAACATGATAAGAGTTTGGATGGTTCAACCTTGTCAAGTTCAGTTTGTTCATGACTTCAATTGATACCAAATTTTTTGCACTTCCTCCATCTATAATTAGGTTACAACATTTTCCTTGAACCTTACATTTTTTTTTTTAAACTTTCTTTCGTTGTTCTGGTTCCTTTTCCTCTTTTTGTTGAGATTTAAGCAACACTCTTTGGAACAACAAATTGTCACCTTGTTCTTGCTGAAGAATAATCACATTTTCTCCAACTACTGAAGCTTCGTCAACCTATGTGAATTATGCATGTGCTTCACCTCTTCTCCCTAAAGTTTTCCTTTATGTACATTCATACTTCTTGTGTCCCTCTACACCACAATGATAATAAGTAATTACATATATTGTTGGATTACTGAGAGGGGGGGTGAATCAGTAATAGAGAAATCTAATCCTTTTTAATCATATAATGAAAGTGTTATATCAATGTAGCATTATCATCTAATATTTGCAGAGTAAATAAACAATGAACAAATGAACAATCATACACATACATAGTACACCAGTGTTTTTACGTGGAAACCCAAAGCAGGAGAAAACCACAGAATGGTTTTTCCTATATGTCTTAAAGAATTACATTCATTGGAAGCACCAACTTCCTTTGTTTTCTAGCTGCAAGTGGAAGGAGGCTCCAACCCCCTAGTTTCTCAGGCTACAACCTGAGGGAAGCTCCAAATCCCCAATTATCTGGCTACAACCCCTTATGTTCTCCAGGTACAACTAGAATGTGGCTACAACCACCTGTCCTTGCTCCATCCAACTGCTCTGACATATAAGTAGAATGATGGAACCACTGTCACACTATCACTGTGAGATATACTGCTGTAAACTTGTACCAATAAACCTGCACCAAACAACTTGTACCAATAACCTGAACCATGTATCAACCATGCATCAACCTGTACCTCAACCTGTAATCAACATGTACCATAAACAAGTGCATTAACCATGCACCAACCTGTACCAAAAAACTTGTAATAAACTTGTACCATAAAAAAGTGCATCAACCATGCACCAACTTGTACCTCAACCTACAAACCTTCCTTAAATTTAACAACAAGAGACTAACATTTTCATAAAACTTTACTTTAGTCTCACATGACTAGTTTTGGATTAGTCAACAACCCTAACTTGAAATAATCATAACTATGTACCTGTAATGAATAAAGATCTGAAAAATAGTACACAATGTTCTTTTGTGTGTTTTGTGCAATTCCTCCAGGTGTCACTACTTGGAACCTCTCAGAAAAGGAGTTATAGAAAAAATAACATACCTTGTTGAATTCTGGCTTATTCTAGAGAGCGAACTTGTAGAGTGTGCCCCGCATAAAATATTTGTTGTATGGATCTAAAAATTTTACACGGAATATGAAAAACTGTACTCTAACCAACACATTTGGTCTTACTGAATTTGGATCTGTTATGAAGAAGTTATGGCGTTTTTACCCGAAACACCTGTTTTAAACTAGTTTCAGGACTAGCCACGAACCCTATTTTCCACGAAGTGTAACTCCAAAAATACAACGACCCAAAAGCTTAAATTCATACCACAACTACTTGGATATGTTTTCTCAACGGCCTCTCAATTTCACGGTCTGAATCATTCTAGAAAAAAATTTATTGCGAAAATGGTGAGATGAACTGTAAATAACATACCTTTGAAAGCACCATCAAAAGAATTTATCCTCCCTTGAATTTCAGCCTTCTTTACTTCACCTTCCCTCTGAAATTTGGCTTAGATATCCTTTTGTTACCTCAGTCACCTGTAGATATTTAATATGCTCAATTTTGATCCTGATTCATGTAGGAACACAATGAAATACATAAATACACATAAACGCAGAGATGTAGTGAAAATAAGACTTCATTTCATTAATAACAAATGACTGAAAAAATGCTTACATACATAATGGAAATAAACTAGCTAGGGCGCTGGTAGCTTATCTCTGAGAAGAGATGTGATGGTTATTGGCCTCTGAACTGCCTATTACAATGAGGCTCGAAGGCCTATATATTACTGAGAAACAATGGAAAACCCTGAACATCCAAAAACCTAAACCTAGGAGATGAAACGCCAGAATATGGGCCCCATTGGGGTAAATTGGTACATCAATTTCCCGGGGTCGTAACTTTGGCATACTATCTCCGTTTGACGCACATGATACATCGTTAGAAAGATCTATCCGAGGACTACATTGCTAATAATGAATATTGAGTGTAGAACAGACTCATTTTCATCGGAGCATTCATGCCCTAAAAATGTCGTTTAGGGCCTCAAAATAGCTCCAGAGGTTCAGGACCCGAAGAACTGCTAAAAATAGTAAATTGTGCTACAATTAAGGAAACTAAAAAATTGAAAGAAACAATGGTGTGGGTCCAAGTGGAATAGGCAGGTGGCCACCAATATCCACCTAGATCAGTCCTCCCCCCTTAGGAAGCAATGGTCCCCATTGCGTTGAGTTCCTCCATGAGATGAGGAAACTTTTGTTGAACTTGGTCCCTGGTGAGCCACTTGCCTTGGTGAAGGAGTTGGCCTGCTTTGACAACTCGATATAGCTGGATCCTCTATTGGCGGGTGTTCTTGATCTGTGTGTCCATAATTCGATCAGTTGTGGCTTGTTCCATGCAATCTGGGTTTAACTCTGTTGGTGTGAGTTGTTCTGCCATGTTGGATGTGTCTAGTAGAGGTAGAAAGTAGGGCCGAAGGCGGTCCACATTGAACACTGGGTGTAGACCAAGGAATGGTGGAATACCGAGCTCAAAGGCATTGTCCCCTACAGCCTTGGTGATGGTGTATGGCCCATATTGGAGTGGGTGAATCTTGCGGTAGGGTCCAGCGAGGTGCTCCTTTTGCAAATGTAGCCACACTTTGTCGCCCACCTGGAAGTTGTGTGGCACCTGATGTTGATCATGCTGTTGCTTGTACTTAGCATTGGCTCTGTCCAAGATGTCATGAACTTGTTGGCGGATGTGCTGAATGCGCTCAATGAAGTTGTTTGTCTTGTTAGCCTCAGACTGGACATGGGTTGAATCTGCCCGAGTAGCCACAAATGGCATGGCTACGTCAATGGGACATAGTGGTTGGAATCCCAAACCCTCTTGAAAGGGGTTGTGGCTGGTTGAGCTATGGAGAGCCCGGTTGTAGCTGTGTTGTACATAGGGGAGGCTCTCATCCCATGTGCGTGGATTTTTTGAGTTGTACATGTGTAGAATGTGTACAATCATCCGGTGGACGACCTCTGTCTAGCCATCAGTTTGCGAATGGAAAGTTGTGGACTTGGTGATCTTGGTGTCCAGCATCGACCAGAGGCTGGACCAAAATGTACTAAGGAACCTGTTGTCCCGATCTGAGATGATAGACTGTGGGATCCCAAAGTGTACCCACACTCGTTCAAAGAAGAGTTTAGCAGTGGCTTCTGCTGTGATATTCTTCTTGCAAGCCATCATAATGGAGATCTTCAAGAATTGGTTGACGACCACAAAAACATAGTTCATTGCCATGCTTAGTAGAAGGAAGGCCCAACATGTAATCCATAGATATGGATTCCCAAGGTTGACTCGGGGTAGGAAGTGGAGTATAGAGGCCTTGCTTCTTGATGGTCAATTTGGAAATGGCACAAGCAGTGCATGACTTGATGTACTTCCCGACATCCTGTCGAAGGTTCGGCCAATAGAAATACTTTTGCAGTACTGCCATGGTTTTCTCGACCCCAAAATGCCCAACGAACCGACTGTAGTGCGCCTCCCAAATCATCTTGGCACGCTCACTTGAAGGAACACAAAGGTTTCCTAGGTGACAAAGCAGGGCATCCTGGAGGTGAAAATTGGGAACTTGCTTACCCTCCAAGACTGTATTGTATGTGTTGCCAAATTTTGGATCACTTGTGTAGAGAAGCGGCCAATCAGAAGTCTTGTGCCCACAAGTGTTGAGCACAGTGGTTAGCGCCACAAAGGGTGGTCGACTGAGGTAGTCTGCAACATTATTGGTGCTGCCTTTCTTGTACTTAATGTTCAAATGAAATTGTTGCAGGTATGTGGACCACTTTTGATGGCGATCATTCTACAACTTCCCTTATGTCTGTATGAACTGTAGGGGTCGGTGGTCTGTGTGGATGACCGTTTCCTTTCCCAAAATGTAATGCTTCCATTACCGACAAGCCTGCACAATGGAATGCATTTCTTTGTCATAATTGGGATACTTCTGGACTATGTCAGAAAGTGTCTCACTGTGATATGCCATCGGATGCCCATGTTGAGTAAGAATTACCCCAATGGCATAGTTAGAGGCATCTGTCTCGATCTCAAATGGTTGTTGCAAGTCTGGTAATGTGAGCATTGGTGTAGAGTAGAGGCGATGCTTCAACTCCCCGAATGCCTTCTGTTGAGATTTGGACCAAAAGAATTTTGCTTTAGCTCTTCCCTTGATGACTTGACTCAAGGGCCAAGTGATATGAGAGAATCCCAACACAAACCTATGGTAGAAATTGGCAAGACCTAAAAAGATGCGGAGCTCTGTTAGGGTGGTTGGGGCTGGTCAATCCCGAATGACTTGGATCTTTGTTGGATCCACATGCACCCCCCGCTCATCAATAATGTATCCCAGATACTGAACCTGGGTCATGCCAAAAGTGCATTTCTCCAAATTGGCACACAACTTGTGTTGTCGCAGTGTTTGGAGGACCTGTCGGATGTGGTGGAGGTGCTCTTGCCAAGTCTGGCTGAAGATCGGAATGTCATCCAAGTACACCACTACAAATGAGTTGGTGAATGGACATAGGATGTCATACATTAGCCTCATGAAAGTTGCAGGGGAATTCGTCAACCCGAATGGCATGACCAACCATTCAAAAAGGCCCTCCTTGAATTTGAAGGCAGTCTTCCACACATCAGAGGGTTCGATTGGTACCTGGTGATACCCCAACTTCGAATCGATCTTGTTGAAATATTTTGCCCCCTTGAGTTGGTCCAGAAGGTCATCAATCTGTGGGATCGGGTACCTATTATGAACAGTGATCTTGTTCAGTGCCCGGTTGTCAATGCAAAGTCTCCAAGTCCCATCCTTCTTCTGCACCAACACAATCAGGCTCCCACAGGGTGATGAACTCGATCGGATGTGACCTTTCCGCAACGGCTCTTGAATTTGCCTCTTGATTTCGTCATTCTCCAGAACTGAGCGCCGATAGATGGGTCCATTGGGCAGCGACGCACCTGGGGTCAGATCGATGGGGTGCTTGACCTAGCAATGTAGAGGCACCCCTGCAGGGGAGGTGAAGATGTCCTCGTACTCCTCCACGACCCTATCCATCTATTTTTTTCATGCAGCAGGGCCCTGTCTGGAGGTCATGGCCACAGTCTTCCTCTTTCCCTTAGGGCAGATCATCAGGAAAACAAATTTCCTGGTTTTGGAAATGAACTTACTGCATTGTTTTGTAGTAACCAAAGAGATGGTGGTAGGCGGTGCTATCTCCGGTATCCTGTACAGCTTATTGCCCAAGGTGATAATAATAGCACGAGGCCTGCACTCATACACAACATGTCGCTTCCACAAGTACGGTTGGCCTAATAATACATCAGAAACATCAAGAGGAGCAATGTCACATAATACCTCATCCGTGAAGGGATTGATGTTATAGGGAAGGTGACATTGTTGGCTGACACGGAGGTCTCGTCCTTGGTGCAACCACCTGATGGTGTATGGTTGTGGGTGTGTTGTGGTCGGAAAGCTCAATCGCTTCACGACCTCTACTGAGATGAGGTTCTTCTGGCTCCTGCTGTCGACAATGAACTGCAACGGGGAACCCTTTACCCACATCTTGGAATGGAAGAGACGCTCTGCCTCCTCTGGATCTTCTGGTTCCTCCTTCTGGATCTTCGTGGTGGAAACGGTGGTGTTGGGCTCCACATTGATAATTTGCTTCCCCCTGTTCATTCCCCTTGTCGGGTTCTGATTCAGAGTCGGAGCATGCATCCGATTCAGAAGCCTTCAACTCGGCTACCAGTGACTGCTTGGCCCAACACTCACTTGTGTTGTGAGTGGAGCTCTTATGGAAC
The DNA here is from genome assembly GCA_009831015.1 of Picea engelmannii. NCBI lineage: Eukaryota > Viridiplantae > Streptophyta > Pinopsida > Pinales > Pinaceae > Picea > Picea engelmannii. The sequence continues at coordinate 22,170 of ML847968.1, read as the reverse complement.
TCACACCACTTCCCCGTGTCCTTTTTTGGCTTCGTTGTGTTGTTCTTTGCTTGTGGCTTTGGCGGGTTATCTTGGGCCACTCCACCTTGGCTTGGTCCTTTGTTCTGTGGTTTGGTGGTACCTTTCCCTTGCTTCTGATTCGCAGACCCAAAGTCTCGTTTTTTCTGTTTGAACTTCTCCTCAATCTTGGCAGCATATCGGTACGCCACACCAAGCGAGGAGATGTCGAGGAACTCCATTTCCTCCTGAATGTATCTGTGTAGACAACTGTGGTACTTTAACACCAAATGTTTCTCTGAATCTTTGATACCCAACTTTGTGC
>ML847968.1:6122-20385 GCA_009831015.1 Picea engelmannii | reverse complement strand
CCACTTGTCCATGTATCCAATAGCCACTTGACCACTTAACCCATTTTCCTCATTTTAGGGTTAACCTTCTTATAACCACTTTCCATAATTAGAAAGTTCTCCATTTACTTTATTATTTAAATAATCCTCCTTGACTTTGTCACATCACTTTATTATTTAAATAATCCTCTTTGATTTTGTCACTTCACTTTATTATTTAAATCATCCTCTTTGACTTTGTCACTTCAATTTATTATTTAAATAATCCTCCTTGACTTTGTCACTTCACTTTAAATAATCCTCTTTGACTTTGTCACTTCACTTTATTATTTACATAATCCTCATTGATTTTGTCACTTCACTTTATTATTTAAATAATTCTTTTTTACTTTGTCACTTCACTTTATTATTTAAATAATCCTCTTTGACTTTCTCACTTCACTTTATTATTTAAATAATCTTTTCTTTGCAAGCACTTTGACTTCTTTGACCTTTTGGGGCTTCAGGCCAACATATGAGGGTCCTCAAACTTTGTAAGGCCATAACTCTCAAACCGTGAGGAGTTATGTGACGTTCCACATACCACTGGAAATGGCATGACATGTAAAATCCATCTAGAATACTATTACCTGCAAATATATCAAAACACATACAATTATACATTAAACAAACTTGGGTCCATTACCCAAACCTTTGTGCTACCAGAATTCGCTACCAGACTTTCCTCAAGGGTTGACATCAATGACAACCAACCCAATTAATCAACAATTACATATCTACCCTTTCCTCTTCTGAATCCTCTGCCTCTACCATTTGAATTTCCTCATCTTCCACCTTGACCACTGGAATATTCTTCTTCCTTTTCGCTTCCTTTAACAGTCCATGTTTTACCTCGTCCTTTGGAACCTCTTCCTCTACCTCTATGTTTTTTTTTCCTCTCAATCTTTTCTTATACCTTCAGGGAAACTTGATAAGATTCATCAACAACGAGGAAATAGTGTGTGTTCATTTCATCTTGAATTAAATACTTAAACCCATTTACATACCTTGCAACTTGTTGGAATTCTGGTTCTTTGAGGCCTGCTCTGAGTGATAGCCTAGAGAAATCTTTAGTGTATTCGTGAACATATGTCTCCCTTTGTCTAAGGTTTTGGACTTGTTGGAACAAATTTTGCTGGTAATCAACATGAAGGAATTTCTCTTTAATCTTGGTAACCATCTTCTTCCAATTTCTAATTTTCTCCACCTGATTATTCACTCTATCCTTCTGCAGCATATCCCACCATAGTGTTGCATGGAATTTCAGTTTCATAACAACAAATCTTACCCAATTTGAATCATGAACATTTTCATACTCGAAGCATCTTTCGAGTTCTCCAATCCAGTCAATGAGAACATCAACTCTCAAACTACCATCATAATATGAAACCTCAACCTTTGCACTACCCCTGTTACTTAAATATGAAATCAACCTAGCTACTGGGTCTTTCATCACCATCATGTTCATCTTCGATTTCTTCTTCTGGATCTGAGTATACTTCATTATCTCCATTCCTACGATTTTCCAATTCCTCTATTCTTCTTCTCAATTTTTCCAGTTCTCAATTTCCTGCACCCCCCCTTCCTTTTCTTCTCCTTCGCGGCGACATTCCTCCAAGTTGTATGTGGCTTATCAACATCCATATACCTTACATGGTTTTGTAACCCAACTTGACTTTCAACACTCTTGTTAAGAAACCACCACAAACAGGTATTATGTACCTTGTCTCACATAAGCATATTAGATGCTAATCCCAGAGTAGAACTGGGCTCTGATACCACATAATGCAGAGCGAACTAGCTGCAACACACACACAATTACATCATGCACCCTTCTACAAAATACATAGCGGAAAATCAAAACAAAAACACTTTTTCCAAATAATAAGGAAATCCACTGGAAACTAAAACATCAGAAAACACGAAATGCAGAACCACTCTTTTATTGATTCGAAGTAAATAACAAGATTTACATTACATCGAGTTTGAGTTAAAAGACAACCATGAATTGATTCTTGAGTGGCTGAAAACTACTATGAAATCGTCCAGAGGGTAATGGTCTGCGTATATGGATTGAGATTCTATTTCTCCCTTCATGCGTGCTGACCCAACCTATAATCTTTCTCTCCAGTACACCTTCTATGATTTCCTTACTTCGTGGTTCACCAACCCCTTCAAAATCGCACTCCATTTCTTTTTAAAACTCCTCCTTGGCTTGGAAATGATTTGCCTTCCTTCCAAGAATGAGTTGTTACCCAAACCGTCTCTCTGTCTTCGGGACTGCTTCAACTTCATTTCATCCTCAAGTCACGCTTTGTCCTTTAGCTATGAGTTCTTTTACCTAACAGTAGCTGTGATTCATCATGAATGCTTACCAGCGAAGCAAAATAAAATGTGTGTGGCCATAGTGTTGCAAATGAAGAAATATCGTGACACTTGTAAAATTTCACTACATGCGGGAGTTTCAACACAATTTTCATTATGTGTTTCAACACGAGTTTTAACACATGTTTCAGCATGACACTTGTAAAATTTCACTATATGTGGTTGTTTCAGCACGCGTTTCAACATGACACTTGTAAATTTTCACTATACGTGGTTGTTTCAACACGAGTTTCAACATAACAAGAATAGCTGCAGGAGTAATCGATAGTTCGAATTTACAACAAAATGACTAAATAAAATGGACCACTGACACAGTCCTTATTCGACTTATTTCCTATTTGCAGAATGAAAATATTTTTGGGTGATGCGGATTTCCCAAGCCCAAGGATGCTCCTACATCACAATAGTATACAAATTGAAAGGTAGATCAATAAATTGCTATAAGAGGGCCATATTAGGGAAGCACCTTCAACTTATAATATCTGTTTTAAAATTGTTTTCACGCTAAATTCATTTTACTTGATGATTTGTTGTATCTCAACGTTGAAATCAATATAGAGGATTAATTTCCTTCGTATCTGAGTCATTTTCCATAGCATTATCACTGAAATCAATGCACCTTATTGTTTTATGTTATATCATTATTAAAAGGAATACAACTATTTGATTATGATCAATCATTTTTATTGTATCATCACTTAAATCAATGCATATTTTTTTGCATTCAACCAACGCAACTAATTCATCTAAATCATAGAATGCAACTAAGCTAGTTCCCTTAAAACTTTCTCCAAGAATATCTCAGAGAGCACAACTAGGATAGTTCACTTAATATTTAATGCTATTTCTTTCAACACATAGTTTTTTATTTACTCAATATTATATTATTCTTTCAGGAGGGACACGTGTCAACTCCACTTGAGCATGTTTTTACATTTTATATATCTTAATATTATAATTGTTTTAATGTGCAAATACTAATATATAAATCACATATAATGTGCAAATACTACGTTATTGTTGAATTCATTTCACATGATTTGTTGTATCTCACGGTTAAAATCAACATCGAGGATTAATTTCCTTCTTATCACGTTTTCAGTTAATTAATGCATTGAATCATTTTTCATAGTGTTATCATTGAAATCAATGCACCCTATTGTGTTATGTTATATTATTATCATTGGAATCAATGCACCCTATTGTTTTGTGTTGTATCATTGTTAAAATGAATACAACTACTTGATCATGATAAAAAAAATTGTTGTATCATCACTTAAATCAATGCATATTTTTTTTTGCATTAAATCAATGCAACTACTTGCTCTAAATCATTTATCACGGTGTTAATTTACTTTGTATTATTTCTTCAATTAATTAATACACTGAATCATTTTTCATATTTTTAAATTTACACGTCATTAATGACATTCACTTAATTTTTGAAATCATCAATTTGCTGGGCATGTAAACAATTTGCATGTATCTATTAATTATAATATAATATAATAACAATATAGTTTTAGCTTAGCTCTGGTCTAGGGTTTTAGCATTGAACCCTAAGTGTGTCGCCCTGTCTCTCGCAATTGTGACCATGGGGGCCAAGGGAGGGGGGCCTTCATCCCCCTCCTACAGTTTCTTCACGGCCAAGGAGCACGACTCCTCACATTTCAAACGACCGACCTTCGAGCTTCCGGCTGGTATGCAACAAACCATTTGGGAGGACGAGATTCCGAAGGAGAAACCAATGGAAATAGACCTAGAATCCAATCACTTGAAAACTGCTCACACTTGAGAACTAGGCAAATGTATCCCGCAAGCCCCGATCGCCATGAAATATATCATAAATTCTCCAAGAATAGAATATCAGAAACAATACATGAGGGACTTCACTCTGATAGGGAAATTTTTGGGGCTATGGCCTTCGGAAAAGGACCTAGTCAAATGGATTCAGCACTGGTGGAAGCCCAAGGGCCACTATGATCTCCAACTTGGATCAAAAGGATTCTTCACTATAATCTTGCACAATCTAGAGGACATAAACATAATATTCGAAGGAGGGTCGTACTTCTACAACTCGACAGGTCTCTTCCTCCATTTATGGATGGAAATATTCAGCCCCGAAAAGGAAGACTTCACACATGCCCCAGTCTGGTTGAGACTCTACTCGCTCCCACAAGAATTCTGGTTGGAAGAGATTCTTGCAGGAATATACAATACCATTGGCATCTATGTCAAAGCCTCGAAGGCAACAAGACAATGAAGGTACACTGCTTATGCCCACATATGTGTCTATTTGAATATCTCCAAACCTCCCCTCGGAGCCATCACCCTAGATTATCAATATGATGAATGGTCACAAACTCTAGACTATGAACATATCCCATTTCGTTGTTGTAAATTCCATGAGCATGGTCACCTCTTCCGAGAATGCACACTAAATAATACAACCAAGACCAATCTAGAAGATCCTGACAAACCCAAGGACGATTTCACTCAAGTCACGAGTCAACGCAGGCATCAGGCCAAAAACACGCACCCCCAGGCCTCCCCAGGACCCTCAACCAAGAACTCTTTCGAAGCCCTTCAAACCCCGTTAGACAATCCCTCTTCTTCCGTTGATCTTATGACAACTCCTGCAACCCCTGTGACTGGCCAGGGCTCCACAAATCCCATCCCCTCAGCCCCAGTTTCCAACCCAAAACCCACCCTCAGAGGATTCCCCTCCTCCAAACCTTGGACCAGAAATTGGGGACCTAGACATAGACTTGGAAGATCAGGAGCTAACAGGTATTGATATGGCACATCTAGAGCAAGCTTATAACAAACAACACATATAGACCATACCACCTGATCAACTATGCAAGGTCCACAAAGTATTTCTCAACTCATCGGTAGGAGGATCAACCCGTGCCAACATGAATCTTGGAACACAAACAGGTACCTCGAAGGAGCAACACAAACCCTCAAAAGATGAGAAACAAAGAGGCAGGAAACCAAAACATCAACTCATTCAAGATGTCAGCAACTTCCTTGTAAAATCAGGTCAAATTCATCTTATCTCAGACAATTTTCCTCCCCTCCAACTCTTTTTATCCTCATGAAGATACTATCCTGGAATATAAGGGGCCTCAACACCAAAAGCAAACAAGGTTTACTTCGAGAAAGAATTAGGAAGGACCAACTAGATATACTCCTATAGTGGGAAACAAAATGCGCGGGTAAGGAAGCTTCGCTCATTCTTCAAAAATGCTAGAAGTGGGCCAATCAGGTTGAAGTAGACGTTAAGGGGGCAGCGAGCGGCCTAGCTATGCTTTGGAATCCAACCACAGTTCTGTTGGATAGTTTTTTCACCTCCAACTGGACCGTTACAGCCTCCTTCCGGCTTATTGGTTCGGACAAACTCGGATACATCATGAATGTCTACGGACCCACAAGATCAGGAGAAAATGAAGCCTTCCTCCACCATGTATAATGGACTTCCAATCACATCGACGCCCAACGCTGGATCCTAGGGGGAGACTTCAATATGATAACAGGTTTGCAGAAAAAAAAGGGGGGCACACGCACGTTGGGAAATGACAACAAGAACTTCAACCGAAACATTGGTCTTTTGAATCTCATTGATGTAGAAATAGACAACGAGCCCTTCATTTGGTCCAATAGACACTCAAGGGCTCAACATGTCTCCAACAGATTAGACCATTTTTTAATTTCAAAAGCTATTATGTTGGATGGCTTATCTTGGAATGCCATGGTCATCGACACCCCGTGTTCTGATCACTGGACAATTCTCCTATCAATAAACATCAGTGGCACCCCAGGTAGAAATCCCTTCTGCTTCAAAAAAATCTGGTTAACACACTCAGAATTCCAAGCTAACATCAAGCTCTGGGGGGGAGAAGCGACCATCCCAATAGGGACGCCAATGTAAAGATTCCAACAAAGGCTAAAAAACCTCAAACAACATCTGAAATATTGGAATAAGTCTACCTTCAACAACATGTTTCATGCTCAGGAAATTCTCAATCAGCAAATGCAAAGCCTCCAACAACAGATCAGATCTCAAGGCTTCATAGATCCCCTAAAGGAGGAGGAAGCTCTATTAAGCAATCGGTTGGCAGAAAGATGGACGCAGGAAGAAATACTCTGGAGAAAAATTTCTTGCATCCAATGGTTGAAAGAGGGGGAAAAAAACACCAAATTTTTTCACAAATCTATGGTCCAGTGACAGCAAACAAATCACATTACTCACTTGGTCTCAGAACAAGGAATGAAATTTCAACAACACACAGATATATATAAGGAAATGCTATCATATTACAAAAACCTTCTTACGGAACCCTTAGTATATCGCTCATGTGCAATTGAATCCATCCTCAAGAACATCCCTAAGGAGGTCATTAACGAACAAAATGAGGCTCTTATGATACCTATCACATAGGAGGAAGTTGATCAATCTCTTAAGGACACCCCGTTGGGCAAGGCTCCTGGGCCAGATGGGTTCAACTCTGATTTCTTCCGCGAAGATGTGTGGGAAATCATCATGAACTCTAGAATATCTTGACAGGTACTCCAAACCCTCAATGCAACCTTTCTCACCCTCATACCCAAAGAGAACAACTCTACTTCCCCTTCGCACTTTCGTCCCATTTCACTCTGTAATGTCATTTACAAACTCTTGACGAAGAGCATCGCTACACGCCTAAATCCACTACTACCTTTCATAATATCCCCTAAACAATCGAGCTATGTGGAGGGCAAACAAATTATGGACAGTGTCATCCTCGCTCACGAATTCAACCACTCATTTTGTTCAACCAAATCTCAAGGTATGCTTCTAAAATTGGATCTCTCTAAAGCCTTTGATAAATTAAACTCGAATTACTTAAACTCAATTCTCCTTGCCTTTGGTTTTGAACCCTCATGGGTCTCTTGGATTTTCAACCTCACCTCGTCAGCCCTGTTCTCCATATTGATCAATGGCGTTCCATCCAAACCCTTCTCCCCCTCCAGAGGAATAAGGCAAGGGGACCTGCTTTCGCCCTTCCTTTTCATAATTATGGTGGAAGGGATGAGTCATGCCATCAAAGCAGCCATTACCGATCACTCCCTCTTGGGCCTCACCCCCCATGGTATTTCTTCCCCCATCTCCCACAGTCAATTCATAGATGATTCACTCCTTATGGGGGTACCCACAACACAATAAGCCCTACGCATCAAATCTCTCCTCAACCTTTTTTGCGAGGCCTCAGGCATGGAAGTGAATCTCTCCAAATCTCAAGTCTTCTTTTTCAATATGCCCATCCAAGTCCAACTTAACATTACACAGTTACTGGGGTTTACTTGTAGCGTCCTACCCTCCACTTACCTGGGCATCCCCCTTATTGATAACCCGCTAAGAAATACCTCCTGGGATTCCTTGTTGTCCAGTTTCAGAAAGAAACTCTTCCTTTGGACCTTCCAATCCCTCAACCTGCCTAGTCGCCTCATCCTCCTCAGGCTTGTCCTACAAGCCCTTCCAGTCTATGCCTTCTCAGCTTTGGCAGCCCCAAACTTCATCCTCCACACCTTAAGGAATCTCCAAAGGAGATTCCTCTAGCAAGGTACCAAAGAAGGACGCAAAATGACTCTGGTTAGTTGGAAAAAAGTCTACAAACCAAAGAAAGAAGGGGGCCTTGGCCTCAGAGACCCAACTCTTCTCAACAAGGTCCTCAATGAAAAAATTTGGTGGAGATGGTTAAAAATACAATAATATCTTTGGGCACGTCTCTGGAGGAAAAAATATACCTCAACAACTCCGGAAAGGGAGCTCATCATATGGAATGGTCAGAGCCCTAGCTCACTCATTTGGAATGCAGCTAGGAACAATAAGGGACTCATAACAGATCACTCCTTTTGGGAACTGCATAGTGGGACCACAACTCTATTTTGGAGTGACCCTTGGCAACAAATTCCAACCCTGGACACTGATCCCATTTTGAGTTCCCTCATCCCTATCACTATAGGCACAATCCTCCTCGGAGTGTTGGATTTCTGGAATCCAAAATCCACAAGAAACATCTGGTGCATTTGGAAAAACTCCCACGAAGATTTGAACATACCCATTGATCTCAACATTCAATCTCTGTAGAAGCACCTTGACTTGAGGAAAATTTTAAGACAACACGGGGATGACATTCTCAGATGGGGACACACCACCACCAGTACCTTCAATTTAAAAGAAGCCTACCATCTAATAGCATGCCATATATCTTTACCAAAAGAAGAGGTCTGGGGCAATATCTAGGAAGCAAAATCCTGGCAAAAAATTAGTACCTTCCTTTGGCTAACCGTGCACAACAATATTCTCACTTGGGATAACTTAAGGAAAAGGGGCTTCATCGTTCCCTCCTGGTGTCAATTCTATGCGTTGCAAGCAACCAAAGATCAAGGGTTTTACCCCATAATAGTTGAAGGGGATTCGCAGATTGTCATTAATCTCCTCTCTCATATCCTCAATGGTGCAGACCTGGAGAAAATCTCCCCTAGCTGGAGACTTATGAATGCACTTTTCATAATCAAATCCATTCTCCAACCACATTGGGTAATCTTTCGTTCCCATGTTTGAAGAACAAAAAATCAAGTGGTTGACATGTTGGCAAATTATGGAGTAGATCTACAAGAAGGAGACTTATCGTGCTCCCCCTCCTCTTCTCCCTCCAACCCCACAGTGATTGCTTGCAGAAACATAGAAAACAATAAGGATCGACCCCAGGATGGGGTGTTACCAAGCGTAGAATGTGGACAGGCCAAGGGGCGACCATCTAGCTAGGCGTTCGACCACTTGGCGTCGACTCAGACTCACCCCCCCCTCATCCATCACTTCATGGGAATGAATTCCCCCACCGTCAATCTACAAACTCCTCTTGTGGCCAGCTTGTCACATGCTTATGACGCTCCTCTACGTGGGATATTTCACAACAATGGGCAGTACACCCTCTCAGTCCCATCAACAACTTCACAATTTCGCTCCTAAGTCGGCGTCTGGGCGCGCATAAACTCATTTGTACCTTTGGCCTTTGCAGCTTCGGCTCTCCCTGCTTTTCAATTTCATTTACCTCTCCAAATGCGACCTCCACTCAGCCTCCTGCTCTTCTATTTCTTATCCCTCGTCTCGGTCTCCGCTGGTCGACCCTGTTTCCCTGTATCTACATGACATTCTTTGTCCCATGGCCTCACTTTTTTTTTGTGCTTCGTGCTTCCCATCCCAGGCTCTTGAACTTCTCCTGCACTCCCCGTTAGCCAGCACCATGCCCCGTCCAAGGGGAAAATCCAAAAGAGGGGTGGCCTGGTATGCAACACAAGGAAGGAAAGCACCCGACTCTGACTCTCCCCCTGAAAACGATGGCTTTCCTTCTGGTCCTCCCCTTGAAAAAAATGGCTTTCCTTCTAGTCCTCCCCCTGAAAATGATGGCATCCCCATCTTGAATCCTGTAGCAACTCCCTCTCCTGCTCAACCTTTTCGTGAGACCACCCCGGACCTTTCCCCACTCTCGAATCCTTACGGGTGCAGGATTGAATGGTTTGACAACTATGACAATTCGTTGGGCTTCGCACCTCCACCCCCCTCCCCTCCTCGCCGTCCTCCACCACCGCCTTCTCCCCCTCGCCACCCTCCTCCACCACCCACTATAACTTCCTCCGCTCCCTCCTTTCCCCCCTCCTCTTCCTCCNCTCCCTTCTTCTTGTGACAGGTGTGATGATAGAGCAAAAATCAGGGATTCCCTGAACGACCTTGAGAGGGGCCTAGGGGATGTTAAGTAAACCTTACTCGAGTTGCAATTCAAGGAATATGAACGCTGGAGTAGAGTGGATCTCATGATGTCCTTCTTACAGGACCTTCGACAAGACATCTTAGACCAAGATAGGCTCAACAAAGGCAAGTCACAGGGGCACCACGCATTCGTTGGACCAAGGCTCGATCCAGGTTTTATTTAACCATGCTTCAGGTTTATGCATTTTGTTTTATTTCGGTAGCCATGGGTGGCAGACCAATTATGGGGTGGCTGGTCTATGTTTTTTATGTTCGACTTAGCAGTCAGGACCATGCCCTGCGTGGCAATGTAAAAAAAATAATTATGTATATTTTACTCCTCTATTTTGGACAAGTGGTGGTAGTGGTTTCCCACCAGGGCATTGCTGCCACGTTTGATAGGTAGAGACAAACATTTGTAATTTCTTTTACTACAGGATCTAATACAATACTTCTAACTTACAAAAAAAATATATAATATAATAACAATATATTATAATATAGAATATAATATAATAACAATATATAATATAATATAATATAATATAATATAATATATTGTAATATATAATATAAAATATTAACAATATATGTAATACAATATAATAACAATATATTATAATATATAATATAATATAATAACAATTTCCTAAATTTGAATTTTCATTTTTGTGTAAAGCATACATAACACAAGTTATAAATTGTATAGCAAAGGCCATGCATAATAGAGGTTACAAATTCTATAGGAGATGGAGGTTTCAAGTTGCATGCATAGCACATTGCATAAGTTACAAATATTATAACAAGGGTTGTGCAACACGTGCACACTCACAACTCACAACTTACAAGTCACAGAGATTCTTTGGAAATTGGATTGTATCACATACTACAGGTTGAAAAGTGAAGGTTGAGAGGGAAGAAAATCTCAAGGATTAAAAAACATTGCCCAACTATCAAGAGAGGTAAGGCTCATTAATATTAAATTGCAATTGCAATGATGGAAATTGTGGGGCCTTTGACAAGCAATATTTTATTTCATTTTTCCCCAGATGGGGTGCTAGTGGACTCACCGTGGCAAGGAACGGGACGGGACACGGTGCAGAGCCACACGCAGGCACGTGACCGCCTCGTGCAGCAGGACAATGCCATCCTGGGGATTTAAGGCGTTTAAATTCGATATCATGGTCGAGGTCAGGGGCATTAACGCCACCCTTTGCTCCTCCGCATTTTGTATCATGGCTGGGCTCGTTGCATTTGCTATTCCACCCTGCTTGCGTTCGAAAGGGCTCCTCCCTTCACGTCGCAAGCATACCCAGGCTGGTTCTGAAACTTGTTCCACAGGGTATCTACACCTCTGGCTCCTTGCTCCACGCTCTGAAACCTGTCCACCTGCACCCATGAAAGAACGAATTAGAGGGAAGCCCAAGCGGGGCTCACCATGGAAGCCCTGCAGACCATCTCTCTCGCCCTCAACCTCCCCGATTACAGGCTCTTCTACCCATCCCCCAATTCTGTCCCCAGGCGCCACCCCGCTTCCTGCGCAGTCTATACTTCGTCGACCTACGACCACCTCGCCTCCTAAGCAGTCTCCGCTCCCACGCGCCATGGCCACCATCCCGCGCGGAGCGCATACGACTCCACGCTGTCCTCCGGACCCCCGGATGCAATTCTTTGCGACCATGTCCTTCCCTGGATCCTCGAGTACCTGGCGAAGTGAACCTCGGGCTTTCGGAGCAGCCAAACGACTGCGTCTCCACCATGCGGCCTACCCCGACAGTGAGCATTTTAGAGAAAGACTGGGCATCCTCTATGACCTAGTCTTCGAGCTCAGAAGAGAGGTGGCGGACCTCAAGTTTCGTTTGCAATCCATCGACGACAATGTAGCTACCTTTCTACAGATCCTCTCGACCATGCAAATGGAGCTCTCCTCGAACCCTACTGGCATCACAGCGGGGGGGAAATTGACACTGAGATAGATGACATGTTGCGACAAGCAGCCGCGAGGCAGAAAGAAGCAGAGCACAGCGGCCCACCTGAGCACAAGGAACGTGAGGAGCGCAAGGAGCAACGTGGGGACGATCAGCCGATCAATGCCGAGACAGAACCATGGGCAGAGGACCTCAGCGTCGCGTCGCTGGGCTTTTCGCCAGGTGTCTAGCTCTCTTTTGTTGTGCTCTCTTTAGGCTCCTAGGCTAGATGGCATTTAGTTTGAACTTTGTTTGTTTTAAAACTCAGCAACTGTCTAAGACTGGTGACTTGGAGGCTGGCTGGACTGGTTTCCCCTCTGTTGGGGCAGTCCAGTAACTACAGCTAGTTTCATTTTGTATTTTGGGAACTTCCATTCAGCCATAGAAGGCACTACACATAATATAAATTTCTTACTTACAAAAAATATATATATTTTTTTTATTTCATTTTAGAAAACATTAGTAGTTTCTATTTAAAAAAACAAATCCAAAATAATTCAGTGATATTTATAATTTCATTATATTAATAAAGATAATTTTTTCAATCCATAACTTTTATTATTTCCGTCAAATTTATACCCTAGCTCTAAATAGTAAATAGTAAATATACTAAAGTAATAATAAATATGATATATATAATAGCCCCCTTTTTAATTGAGTAAATACTAAATTAATACTAAATATATTAAAGTAATAGAAATAATATTGATATCAAATATAAATAGTAATAGTAAATTTACTAATAGTAAAGTAATAGTAAATATGATATATAATAGCCTGTGACTTTTTTAATTGAGTTTTTAATTGATTCGACTTTAAATTTTAGAAATTTTAGAAATCTTTGAAATCTAACATCACGGACCTGACAACTTCTCCCCATACTAGGTTGTAGAGTGTCTCTCTAGCTTGATTTAATTTAATTTATATATTAATGTTTATTGAAAATTAAAATGTACCTATAAAATTACAATTAATATAATATGTAAAAATAATAAAAGATTTAGTTAATTTAATTTAGATATTAATTTTTATTGAAAATTAAAATTGATGCATATTTTTTTTGTAAGTAAGAAGTTTTTATTTAAATATTAATAGAATATACATAATTACCTTCGTAACAAGCGTTTAGCCCAAATAATCATCCATATCTCAAGAGTTTACTAGCTTACCTAGAGGGAAACCATGCAAATTATAAAAAAGGACATAACAAACTAAGTTCGTATAAGCATAATAATGTCTAGAAACTCACAAAATTGTACTAAAGAGTCTAGGAAAACTAGAGAAAGCTACATAGACCATAAGACTCGAAAAACCTAGTCTTATAAAAGCAAAGACATTATCAATCATCCAAAGTATGAACATGGGGTGAAGCTTTGGATGAGCTCACATTGACCCTAGCATCCAAAGAAGACGGTCGAGATCCTAAAGGCAACTCATTGTCCTGACCCAACTGTAAAGAGCCTCTATTGTGTTTCATCGGCCGTGATATCATTGCCAACATCTTGTTCTGGCTCTCAAGAGATTCCAATATTTGGCCGAATTTTCTGTAATCTTTCTCCTTAGGCAACATCCCCTAAGCCACCATGATTTTAGCATGCCAATACAACTCAATAGTCTAGTGGAATTTAGAATCCTTGTTCTTGGAGCAGCCCGGGTCTAGAGTTATTTCCCCCACTTGCTTATCCACAACATCATCATCCTGATAAGCCCGAATAAGCTTCACCTCCTCCTCTAAAGACTGCATGGCCTCCTTAGCAGCAGAGGGGATATAGTTCTGGTAACGAGTCGTTGCAGCTTCTGCTATAAGAGTCTCCCTCGTTTTACGACCTACCATAGGCGACCGTAAACTGAGATCCAAATCCTTCGAGACTCTTTCAAAAAGAGGAACGACAACAACCCAAAACATACCCTTACCCACGTTAAACATTTGTTTCCCATGATATGTAGTAATGCAGGCCAATACAAGGACAAACATGTCATGAGTAGTCATTGAGGAAAGAATTTCCATCATCATATTGAGTTTCCTTCGACACAAACACATCCACCACCTCCGATACCATTTGCGCATCATTCAAATTCAAGCAGGGAAAAGATCATG
>ML847967.1:55488-66523 GCA_009831015.1 Picea engelmannii | reverse complement strand
ACAAAAAAAGTATTGTAATCTTCTTCTAGCTATCTAGTTAACATAGTAATATAAACATTTAAAAGATCTTAATACTATCTTTTTTTACTACAGTTCCATTGTGGATTTCTTCAAAATGATACCAACCCAAGGCGTTGTTCATAGCTTTTTTGGATAGATGGTCCGCCACATTATTGAACTCTCTATGGATATGCATAATGTTTATGTCTTCAAAACCTTCCTTCATCCTTTTTATCTGTTCCTTTCAATTGTGCAGGTAGAGCAGGTTTAGTTTTGTGCTTCCATTTATCCAATCTGTCGTGACTTTTGAGTCTCCAACCACCATTAATCTGCAAATGGATAATTTATGTGCAAGGAAAAGAAGTCCCCAGAGGCCCAATAATTTTGTCTTCATATTGTTGCCTTTTCCACCTGCAAAAAGTGCTTTAAAGCTATGTTAAGAATTAAGTTTGATCTATATACCATCTCCACAGTGATCATTAACAGCGGCACCATCAAAGAAACCAATAGGTTTGTCATCAAAATGAATTGGGCTGAGAATATACTCCACTTTGCTTACTTCTTTTGTTCCTTTGTGTTCTTGGATATCAAGTAGAATCTTTGTAATGATGCGAAGATCTTCTCTATGCCAATTCTCAAAAAGAATTTTGTTTATGTATTTCCAAAGTCTCCAGCATATTAAAAATGGAATGAATCTCATCTTTGGGTAGTTTGTAAACCACTGCAGTAAATTATCTTCTAGAGTAGTATGCTTCCATGCATCTATAATATTTAGAGAAAACCATTGTCACATAGCAAACTCTAATAAGATCAATTTGAGTAACCATGTGATGATATGCTCTATGGTCATCCTCGATAAATTGACGTAAAGATGAAGAAAGAAATGGCTAGAAATTTTTACAACAAAAATCTACAAACCCCATGTCATTTATAGCCCAAAAATTATCCTCAAATATTTATTTTTTGCACATAAATTCATTATAATTTAGAGGATATGATGGCTATAATATTTCATCATTTTCATCCTTAACAACCTCCTCCTTAATTCACAAATTTTTTGAACTATGCATAAGAGAACATGGCTGAAAACTACTAGTCCAATTTTTTTTAAATGCATTTTCTAAATCTGGCTCATCCAAAGGTAGTTCAACAACTTTTCCATCCCTTTGGTTGCTTTCTTCATCATTGCATGAAGACCTAGATAGATCTCAGAATCTATCATGTTCCAATGGTTCATCTTCACAAACACTCTCCAAATCTTCAACAAATGCAGTATCATGTTAAGAAATTTGAGGATGATGTCTTAACAAACCCTTGTCTTCATGGAACGATGGCATGGAGGCTTGTTGGTTCTCTTCATCAACATGTTCCTGGTTCTTTTGATCTTCAATGGATGCTTGGGGTGCTTGATTTTCAATAGAGTCACAAGAAGCTTCATCAAATTTTTCTTCAAAATCTGCATTTTTCCCATCTTCATTTTGATCTTCTTCAAATGTAGGTTCCCAATGCTTGAGAACTATTTGGATCAAAGTTGCAAGAGAATATATTTTCTTTGGCCCACTACAAGTCCTGATCCAAGTTCTTAGATCACCTTCCAAAGTATACATAGTCTCATTTGTTGATATTTCTAATTTACAGATCTGATAATTATTGTCTTATGATTTCAAACAGATTTAATGCCATTGTTATCATAGAATAATTACACACTAAAAATCTAAACTGAAATAAAATTGCAACGGAAACAACAGGATCATAGAAAGATAGCCATGCACAATAAACACAATATTTTTACCCTGGGAAACCCAACCTAGGGGAAAAACCCAACAACTTTGCTTAAGAAGAATTCAAGCCAGAAAGTACATCACCATTCAATGAAGAAACCAACACATAGAAAGTTGTGCCATAGTGTGAGGAAGATACCACAAGGATAGTAGAACACTAGACAAGAATAATGCATCACCAAAACAACTATCAAGATGCTCTAGGAAGATTTTGTTGGAACTAGTGCAACTGTTGCATTGTTACCACTAGACTTGTGCACTAGCTGAGGAGAGTTGTGTGATGTGTCAAAATGAAATGATCAAACCTTTATTTATATTGTTTGAGTCACCTTTATTTTACTTGCAGGGCCGACTTCTTCTTTTTTCTTCAATATCTTCTTTTAATGCTTTTTTGGGGTTTCTTTAATATTTTAATGGTCTTTGACTTGTCTTCTTGGCTTTTTTCTTTTTCTAGAAATTTTTTCCTTGAGCCTTGTTGATGTAATCATCTCCAGCATGCACCCAATTGATCCAATCTTCTCTTCACGTGCACGTCTAATCAATAAAGGGCTCTAATGTTGAGTAAACCCATCTAGAAGCCCCTCATCACAAGAGGTATCCTGAGCATACATTCTTTAACATTAGACTAGACTTGTAAAAAAGTCAAACCTTCCTTATAAGAAATAAATCACTCCAACCTAGAGCAAGCATGTGATAGCACCTCAAGTCTCTATCACTCCTAGTTAAATTAGCATGACTAGGAGGAGATTGCGCCTAGGCCATTCACCAGTAGCCAAATCAGCATGGTTAATCCTGTGAGTGAATGTATCATTCTCCTCATTCAAATCAACATGACCACTCTGGGAGAATGTCTGCCCGATGCTAGTAGCTAGAGAACATCAACAACTTGGGCCATTCACCATTAGCCAAATCAGCATGGCTAATCCTATGAGCGATTGTATCATTCTCCTTAGTGAAATCGGCATGACTACTCTGGGAGAATGATTGTTTGATGCAGCCACCTGGAGAAACATCAACACCTTGAGTCTTTTCCACTCCTTGTCAAATCAACATGACTAAGGAGAAAGACTATGCCTGGGCCATTCACCACTAGACAAATTAGCATGGCTAATACTGTGAATGAATGTATCATTCTCCTCAGTCAAATCAACATGACCGCTCTTGGAGAATGTCTGCCCAATGTTGCCCAAATATCAACACTCCCTCTCAGTGAGGGAGACATTTTGCATCACGCCAAGCTTATCTCTAGAGCACCCCAAGTATTTTTCACTCCTAGTCAAATCAACATGACTAATAGGAGAAAGACTGTGCTTGGGCCATTCACCATTAGCCAAATCAACATGGCTAATCATGTGAATGAATGTATCATTCTCCTTAGTCAAATCAGAATGACCACTCTGGGAGAGTGTCTTCCCAATGCTATGCATTTTTCCATCACCTTGGACAAAGGCTTGGTGAGAATGGTCGCAATCTGCTCATCTGTGGATGTGTACTGGAGCTTCAATGCTCCCTTCTGTACCATGTCTCGGATGATCCACAATATTCTCATCTATGGATATGTACTAGAGCTCCACTGCTCCCTTTTGCATCATGTCTCGGATGAAGTGATATTTGGTCTCAAGCTCATGATAAAATAGTCCCACAAGAAGTTTTTGAAGCCATACTACTTTGCGACATGCAACACTGGTTGCTATATACTTTTCCTCTGTTGTACTGAGTGTTACATAAGTTTTCTTCATTTTAAACCAGGATATCATAGTTGATCCTAAGTTGAAGAAACACCCCAAGGTGCTCTTTTTGTCCATTGTACTCCCTACCCAGTTATAATTTGTATATCCCTACAACCTCACTTCATCACCTGAGACATATCTCATACCATATCCAACTATACTACGCAGGTACCTCAACACATGCTTTGATGCAACCCATAAATTAGCTTAGGGTGCTCTTTGCAAAGAAAATATCTATCCTGTTGTTAATCAAGTACATCAAGGATCCAATCAGCTTCTTGTACATAGTGGGATCCACCAAATCTGAATTTGAAGTGGAATCACTCAGCTTCTTCAGATTTGTCATCATAGGTGTAGCTATGGACTTGCATTCCATCATACTGAATTTGCTCAAGATCTCAATTTTGTACTTCCCCTGTCCGAGAAAGGTCTCACCTTATCTCTGCCACACCTCCAATCTCAAGAGATGAATCATCAATCCAAGATCCTTCATTCGGAACTTTGAGTCCAACTCCCTATGTCACTAAAGCAAACCCAAGAAAAACAAATGAATCCTCCCTGGAGGTCTCACATCTCCTAGAAGCCTCATACCTCTGAAGCTTTTGTCTGGTCTCCTCAACTCATGACACATGTCTGTTAGTCTTGGAATATGTATCTCTCCCACCTGAACCTGAGGGGGAACCCCCTCTGAATGATCGACTCTCTCTCTAAGCCAATTGAATGTCTCTGAGATATGGCTCACTCTGAGTCTGCATTCTCCCTCTGAAACTTGACTCCTTATGAGTCTGTACAATCTTCGAAGCCATCTCCTCCTATGAAATTTTCTGGGAGGTTGCCCCCCTACTGGATCTTGAGGGTTGACCCTTCTTAACTTTGGCTCCCTCTGAGATGGTGCTTGGTGGGGCCGCCTTCTCCTCATAACTAGAAGGTTTGGAATCAATGATGTGATTGATCAATGCCATATAACTCAAGAACCTTTGAGGTCATTTTATTTCCCTGAGAGTATCACTGGGAGATGCGTGCCTTTCTGTATCCTACAAAGTATCACGAAGTCATGCTGGCCTCTTCTTAGTCACTGTAACATCTCTAGGTAGATCCACTAGCCCTACTGGCTCTGCTGACTCCTCCTGATAGTCTGAAGGATGAACAACTGGACTAGAGGGATCTGTACAATCATCCTTCGGAACCTCCTTCTCCTCACTATCAATCTCCATATGATACACTCTGTATCCCACAAAAGTACCCTTCTTTCCAAAAGGTTCTAACTTCGTCCTTTTCTCCTTTGATACATGGATGTATACTATCATGTGCACAACTCCTTGTATGGACAATATGTTGAATGTCTCAAACTAGAGACCATTTAATTTGTTTCCACCTGCAATTGTTACTATAGCTCCCTCTTAGAGCTATCACTTGTGACCTTCCCAGAACAAGAACAAGAACAATAATAGGAACAAGAACAAAAACAAAGAACAAATGTGTCTCGAAGCACCACTGTCAATCAATCAGATATCACAAAAAGAAATAGTCTTTCTGAAGTTCATCTGCAATCTCATCAAACTTAGATTCCTTTGTCTTCTTGTGTGGTGAATGCTCATCAACATCGACTATTGATGCATGTTACCTTCCCTTTATTTTCTTCTGAGGACACTGAGAAGCATATTGACCAAATGTATCACAATTATAGTACTTTATCTTTGAAAGATCCTTCTTCTTATGTTCTTGAGTTGGAGTTGATATTATACCTATATTTTTCTTTCCTTTTCCTTTTCTTGCATGAGATGCAAGAGCTTGAATTCCTTTATCATGGGGTCTCTGCAAGTTTTTCTTGGACAATACTCTTGTCTCTTATTGTACACAATCATCCCACAACCAATCAAACTTGGGAAACTTTTCTCGTCCACAAATGCTCTGAGCAAATGGCTCCCTTGAAGAAGGTAACCCATTAAGAGTTATTGTAACAAGTTATGCATCATCAATGATGTTTCCAAAAGCCTAAAGTTGATTCCTCAACTATGATACTTCCATAAAATAAGTGGAAATTGAATCTGACTTGGTCATCATGATGCAACAGAGCTGATTTCTCAAGGCTAACTTCCTACTTGTGTTCTTACTCTCAAATAATCCCACCAAGGTGTCAAACATTTCTTTGGTAGTTTTCAACTCAACAATGTGTGGAATCAAATGATATTTTACAAAATCTATCAATATTCTCTTAGCCTTTCCTTCATTCTTCTTGTTTTTGGCTTTCTCTTCATCACTTGTTGGTTCTGAGACATTTTGTTTAACATAGTTTTGAATCTCATTTTCATCCACAATGAAGAGTATCCTAGTCTTCCAGGATCTAAAATTTATAGCATCATCGATTCTGTCTTCTAATATGAGACTGGAAACCATATTGACAAGAAGAAGTCTAAATCAAAGGGTTCAATGTCTGACAAAACATCAATAATCATGAAACCCTAAAATTCCAACTTGGATAGAATGTCAATCTAAGAGGTGGAGTAGATGCGCTAGGGAAAGGTGAGTTACTCTACGGTAAAATTAGTCCCAGCGACTTGCAATAAATTCTCAACAAGCTTGACAAGTGCATATCTGTGTAGTGGCAAATTTCATGTGCAATGAAAAATCTTAACAAAGCTCTAATTCCATGTTGATTTTTCTAATTTCTAGATCTGATAATTATTTCCTTATGATTTCAAACATATTTTAATGCCACTATTATCATAGAATAATTACACACTAAAAATCTCAATTGAAATAAAACTGCAACGGAAATAACAAAATCATAGAAAGACAACCATGCACAATAGACACAATATTTTTACCCTGGGAAACCCAACCTTGGGAGAAAACCCAAGAACTTTTCTGAAGAAGAATTCAATCCAGAAAGTACATCACCATTCAATGAAGAAACCAACACATAGAAATTTGTGCCCTAGTGTGAGGAAGATCCCTCAAGGATAGCGCAACACTAAACAAGGATAACGCACCACCAAAACAACTGTCAAGATGTTGTAGGAATATTTCGTTGGAACTACTGCAATTGTTGCATTGTTGCCACTAGACCTGCACACTAGCTAAGGAGAGTTGTGTGATCTGTCAAAATGAAATGATCCAACCTTTATTTATATTGTTTGAGTCACCTTTATTTTAATTACAGGGACAACTTCTTCGTTTGTCTTCGATGTCTTCTTTTAATGCTTTTCTAGGGTTTCTTTAATATTTTAATGGTCTTTGACTTGTCTTCTTGCCTTTCTTCTTTTACTAGAAAAATTTTCCTTGAGCCTTGTTGATGTAATCATCTCCGACATGCACCCAGTTGATGTAATCTTCTCCTCACATGCACGTCTAATCAATATAGGGATCTAATGTTGAGTAAACCCATCTAGAAGTCTCTCATCAAAAGAGACCTCACGAGCTTACATTCTTCAACATTAGACTAGACTTGTAAAAAATTCAAACCTGCCCTATCAAAATAAGATCACTCCAACCTAGAGTAGGCATGTGATAACACCTTGAGTCTCTACCACTGTTAGTCAAATCAACATGACTAAGAGGAGACTACCCCTGGGCCATTCACCACTAGTCAAATCAGCATGGCTAATCCTATGAGTGAATGTATCATTCTCCTCAATCAAATCAACATGACCACTTTGTCTTCCCGATGCTAGTAGTTGGAGAACATCAATGCCATGGGCCATTCACCACTAGCCAAGTCAACAAGGCTAATCCTATGAGTGAATGTATAATTCTCCTCAGTCAAATCACATTGACAACTCTGGGAGAATGTCTTCCCGATGCAGCCACATGGAGAAACATAAGCACCTCAAGTCTTTTCCACTCCTTGTCAAATCAGCATGACTAAGGAGAAAGACTACACTTGGTCTATTCACCACTAGCCAAATTCACATGGCTAATCCTGTGAGTGAATGTATCATTCTCCACAGTCAAATCAACATGACCACTCTGGAAAATTTAATGTATGATTGATGTTTCCCAAACATCAACATCATCAATACATTTTCATGTGTTACATTGAGCCATGAGATAAATTCCAAAAATGATGTTACATGCCAAGTAGAAAAATTATAATCACCATCAATTTTTGGAATTTTGTCCCTCCAATTTGGAGGAACATCATTTGGATACCCCATAATATTATCAACATCAAAGGGGAGATACAATACATGAAAGCACCATGGTGCCATATTTCTTTACATGAAAATAGAACTTGATTTGAAATTTGAAAATTGCAACCTTATACCTCATACTAAGAATGTGTGGAGTCGCCCAAGGTGAATTTCTTGATGCCTTCACAATGCTACTTGCTTCACCATGCAATGGAATTTATCACTAGCAATGGAGCCGAAACTTTACCACAAAATCTGTCACCCACTAAAGTGTAAAGTCACAATCACCTAGGTGATATATTTATGTAACTAAGAAGGGAGGCCATTGTCACCTCATCGACCTTATTCTACACTTTAGGTCGACTCTCATTCGGCTCAAGGGGGGGTTCCCTAAATAGGGTTGTTGTAATTCTAGGATATGAATTACAAAGGTGATATGAAGAGTAAATTCCAACAAAAAAATTGTGCACAACTTAAAGAAAAGAAGTGGATGCTGGACTGAAGATTAGTGTTTTATCCATTGGGCACATGGGGTCATAACAAATTTCAAATAGGAGGTTTTCATAAGGGTGAAAAGAGGACAATATGGTTGAAAGTACAAGGTGATTACACTCTCTCTTTGATGTCCTATATTTCAAAAATAAATCTAAGGGTGTTACATATGTAGACAACATCCAATTCTTCAGGAAATTACAACTATCAAGAATTATGTTTGTGTACATTCAATCCATGAGTAGAGAAGGACATACAAGCATAGACAAAATTTCAATGATAACCTAAAGGGAAAATGGGAGAAGTACGCCAAGTTCTTACTCCTAAAGCATATCTCTAGACAATTTCGGCCATAAGGAAAATAACATTAAAATTATGAAAGACATCCTCACTCACAAGATAGTTGCATAGATCCTCCAAGCACATCCAAAAAAAAATCCATTAAAGTCCAAGGGATTTATCCCAAATCCAACATGCCAAATGAAGGAGTGATCAAATCCTTATATAGATTTTAATTCAACTCTCTTCCACAATTAAATATTATTTTCCTTATTTTAATTCCAAGGAAAAATACTAGAAAATACTAAAAATATTTACAATAATTCCTAAGAAGGAAAATTAGGACTAAATTCCCCTTGCAAAATGCTAAATAGAAACTTCTAGATGAATGTGATACCACGTGTCATCTTCCTCACCCTTTCCAAATCATGCAAGGTGCATGCAATGTGCCACTTATCTCCTCCATGTGCAGGGGTTCTCTCCAAGTAACCACCTTAAATAGCATAATAAAATGCCAAGTCAAGGTGGTAGGGAAAATTTCCAAAAATAGTGTGAAAAATCCAAGTGTAAAACTCAAATAATGAGGGTGCTCTCCAATATTAGTATGCAAGTGCCAAGTGTCATGGTTAGAGTGCTTATTCTAGAATCCTTTTGATCAAGAACCAATATAAAATGCTTTCCTTAGCCAGTGTACCCTTGAAATGTGTGCTTCTTTGACCCCTTTTACTAGAAGTTAATCCATGAAATATTCTCCATCAAGTGCGCCCTTGGCACTTGTGCCCTGTGAACCAATTTAACTAGATAATAATAATAAAATAACCCTTCAACAAGTGTGCCCCAGGAAAGAGTGATTTGTGTCCACATAAAAACCACCATCTTAATAAAATATTCCATGCAAGCATGTGCCCTTGAAGAGAGATACTGGTGTGTCCTTGAAATTTGTGCACTTTGATGAAATCAACCATGAAGAAGCCACCATAGAAAGTGCACCCTAGATATTTGTGTACATGGGCCCACTTTAAAATCATCTTATCTTCTTAAATAATGTGAAAGTATACCTCTTTTGACTAAGTCAAACTAGTTACAAGTCACAAGTCACTTCACAATGTGGATAAGGTGTGAACAAGCTCATGCAAAGACTAAGTAGGACCTCACAATGGAGTGCACCATCTAGTGGCCTAGGAAAGTGTGTACACATGTGAAAGGGTTAATGGATGAGATGAATGGGTGAATAAGTGATAAAAACCCTAGGGCACATGCTCAAGTAATCCCTTATTCAACTTAAGGCTTAACAACCTCCTCAAAATGTGTGCCAAAGGATTAGGATATGACATGGGATGAGTTGGCATGTGTGAGCAAGGTTAAGATGAGGTACAATGAATTGGATTTTTTTGGGTTGCCTCAACATGTGTGCCAAAGGAGGAGTGCATAGCCTCATGTGTGTACCACATAGACATAATTTGTAGATCCCCTATTGATAAATTAACAATGGAACTTAGGGAATGAGCCTTAGTGAAAAATTATATCATTTGAGCATTAATCTGAGAATAATCAGGCACTCAACCTAAGGCTTTATGATTTAATTAAAATATCCTAAAACCCGTGAGTGAATGTATCATTCTCCTTAGTCAAATCAACATGACCACTCTGGGAGAATGTATGCCCGATGCTAGTAGTTGGAGAACATCAACACCCTGGGCCATTCACCACTAGCCAAATCAACATGGCTAATCCTATGAGTGAATGTAAAATTCTCCTCTATCAAATCACCTTGACCACTCTAGGAGAATGTCTTCTCGATGAAGCCACCTGGAGAAACATCAACACCTCGAGTCTTTTCCACTTCTTGTGAAATCAGCATGACTAAGGAGAAAGACTATGCTTTGGCCATTACCACTAGCCAAATCCACATGGCTAATCATGTGAGTGAATGTATCATTCTCCTTAGTCAAATCAACATGATCACTATGGAAAATTTAATGTCTACCTGATGTTTCCCAAACATCAACATCATCAAGAAATTTTCATGTGTTACATTGAGCCATGAGATAAATTCCAAAAATGATATTACATGCCAAGTAGAAAAATTATAATCACCATCAAATTTTGCAATTTTGTCCCTCCAATTTGGAGGAACATCATTTGGATATCCCATAATATTCTCAACATGAAAGGGGGATACAATACATGAAATCACCATGGTACCATATTTCCTTACATGAAAATAGAACTTGATATGAAATTGGAAAATTACAACATTATACCACATACTAAGAATGTGTGGAGTCGCCCAAGGTGAATTTGTTGACGCCTTCACAATTCTACTTGCTTCACCATGCAAGCAACAGGTCTTCAAAATCAACAAAGAACAAGGAATTTGTTCTTCTAATGGAGTCACCAAGATGATAAATTGATATTCAAATAGACATCGTCATCAAACAATGTATATGATCTACAAATATCTCCAAGAAATGGATTTTATCCCTAGCAATGGAGCCAAAACTTTACCACAAAATCTGTCACCCACTAAAGTGTAAAGTCAAAATCACCTAGGTGATATATTTATGTAACTAAGAAGGGAGGCCATTGTCACCTCACCAACCTTATTATACACTTTAGG